>PVKH010000376.1:0-39446 GCA_004027955.1 Chaetophractus vellerosus
GTTTCCTGTCAGGGCCAAGTCTATATGTGTAAGGTGTGGTTATTAGAGGAATACTTGTAGGACTAAGTAGGGGACAGACTGTGACTCTGTTTTTATCTGCTAAATGGTGTGCTACAAGGACAAAGGAATTATGTTCAAGGTAGAGAAGAAATAAAATAAAGAGGAGACAAAAGAAAATCAAGGTGAAGGTAGGGTATTATTGTGGATGGAGATTGGGCGTTGTAAGAAGTATAGGATGAATACGGGGCTTTTAGGCAGAAGTGAAAGGGAAGAGACAGAATAAGATAAGGAAATTCAGATGTGTCTTGATCCTTGATCTTGGGCAGAGGCTGTCTACTCACATGCCATCTGTTTGTGGAATCCTTGTGTCAATTTTAGCTTGAGAATCAAAATGCGAGTAACCTCTCAAGAGCTTGGAGCACGTTTCAGTTGTGACAGGTGGACCCAGGGGTCACCTCCCTGTAGTCTTCTAGGTTCTAAAGCAGTCTGTCACTGACATCTCTTCCAGCGTGTCCAGTCTCTGGATTGAAAGTCATGTAGTGTCCACGGCAGAGGATGCTCAGAAAGGCAGCTGAGATCTGCGAACGGGGGAACTGGATAAATGTGGTTAGACCCTTACAATAACGAGCGATTTCAAAAGGGAATACATCAGGGTCCAGTAAAGTAGGAGAAATAATAGGCCTCATGGGTCTTCCTGCTGGGATTTTGTAGGACATTAGCTGGAGTTTTATCAAGAGAGAGAGATTAAAATAATGTAGGTAATTTAAGTTTCAAGAGACCATTTGTTCTTTCTACCTTTCCTGATAATTGAGGATGGTAGGGGCAGTGAAGCCTTTGGTTGATGGGCAAAGATCCTTGATTACAGTTCCAGTAAATTGGGAGCCTCTATCACTTAAGAGAATAGCAGGAATTCCCAAGTGGGGAAAACAAAGTATAGGAGTTTTTAGCAACCATGAGGGCAGTAGCCTTATGATGCGGACAAGCCTCTATGCATCCAAAAAACAGACGTACAATCACAAGGACATATTCATATCCCACAGAAGGGAGGGGCTGCATAAAGTCACCTGAAGATGTCCAAAAGGGCCCTGTTGGTCGAGGCATTTGACCCTGTCCCACCTTTACAGTTTTACCAGGGTTGTGCTAATTGACAAGTAGAACATAATTTATATACTTGTCTAGCTTCTCTTTTAAAGTAGCTCCCTGCATTTTTTTTTCCTGTAGTGGATTACAAGGACTTCAGAGAAGCTACAGAGTAAAACAATGTAACAGACAAGGAAATTTGGTTGTTTTTGTGGCATGCAGCATTTTTTAAAAAATAGAATTATGACCAATAACACTGTGCTGTTTTCTAATATCACATAGATGAGTATCAGGACATATCACGGGCAGTAAGAATGTTGTCAAATCTCTAAATATTTATATGAATAACATTTTACTCATATAAATTTAACCAACAGAAGGTTAGAAAAATCCCTTTTAATTTGACAACACTTCCCATGCAACTCATAACATACCAAATGAACCTAACGGTTTTATAAGGTGAAAGGAAAAAATCTTTGTGATTTTCCAGGGGCCCACTGGAAAATCTCAAAGACGGTTTGAAATAAAAAGATGTCCTTTAGTGTTTGATTTTGAGAAGGCACAAAGCTAAAAGTTGTCAGGAGGTTTGAACACCTGACAATTAGGATCAAAGGTCACTGATAAACAGTAGTTGGTTACCTACTTAACCAAAGTAACTTTAAAAGATTTTATTTTTTATTTTTTATTTTTTAAAGATTTTTATTTTTTTATTTATTACATACCCACCCCCCCTTCTGCTTGTTCTTGCTGTGTTCATTCTTGCGTTCTTCCGTATCTGCTTGTCCCCCCTCCCACCCCGGTGCGGCGACCCGCTGAGTCAGCTCACCGTGCGGCTGCCTTGCCTGCTCGCGGGGACTTGCCCTGCCCTTGGCGGCTTTGCCCTGCCCGCAGCAGCTTGCCTTCTCAAGGCTGTCTGCCCGCTCGAGGAGGCCCCGGGAACCGAACCCGGGGCCTCCTATGTGGTAAACCGGTGCCCTACCAACTGGGCTACAGCCAGCCCCTAAAAGATTTTTAAATTAATACAAGAGGTCACATGGAAACAAAACTTAGTTCTTTTAAATTTAAGAAGATGTGTTCTCTTAAACAATAAAGGAAGATAAGGTCAATATAAATATCAACGAGGATTTTATTCTGATATGACATAGAATCTTTGTCTTCTAGGTGGATTACTCAGATGGTTAAGAAAAACTTTTGATAGCCTCCCACTAAGAGCAGACAAATAATCCAAGAAATTTTTATTATTTTGATAGAGAGAAAACCAAATTCTAGTTTTTCATGAATAAATTGTTTGCAATGGAAGCTCTTTTAAAAAATCTTATGCATATCAAATCTTAGTCAGTATTGACCATGACAAATAAAATTCATTTCTACAAACTTTCTATATCCATTTAGGTTCTGTCCTACACTTTCCTATTTCTCATTCTGAAACACCCAGTCAAATTATTTTAGGCCAAAATTACTCTTTTTCCTTAACAAAAACACATCCTGCATACCTTATATATACTTAATTTACCAAAAGGATCTTGGAAATTGTCATCAAGCTGATATCCTAACAAAACACAATAACTCTTGAAATAAAGTTTGTCAGAACAATAACTCAGTTTGGTTAAACACAATTTTATATTTTTCATCATTAAAATGCTGGCATATTTGATCAGCAAACCTGTATAAATTTAGGAAGAACGCACCCTGGTAGAATAAAATTGAATGCTTGTGTTGTACTTAACACTGATAACTCAGAAGACGTAGCTCTTTTTATTTAGCTAATGATATTAAACTAATCCAGTTTGTCAAAGGTTTACCTAGACTATGTGCACTTGAATTTTTAAAACATTTGGATTTAATTCTAAGAATACTCTTTTTACAGTTTCCTTATGTTCTGTAACTTTAGGAGTAATAGTTTTATATATATATATAAATATACATATTTATATATATAAATAAGCATCAATTTATTCTTAAACAATTTGAATAGCGCTCTTTTAATAATTTTTATTTGTTAATTTTCTGTTACCATCCAGAGGTCAAAAAACAAACATTAAACAAACCAAAAGACAGAAATAGGGAGCTTATAGCCTCAATTTTTTTCCAGCCATGAGTCAGACATAAAAACACAAACACAAAAATCACTCATTTATCCAGAAGACCTGGTTTTATCTCCTTGCTCCACTCTTATATTTTTATCAGAATTTTCTCTTGGCCTATGGGGCAAGTTGGGGTTATGTTACCAGGCAAAAGTGGATGCGCTTCAAATGACCAATTCCTGAGATATTGGGTTTCAAAGAGAGAGAGAATTTATTGTCAGCACATAGCAAGGAAATCAGATGGCCTAATGGTCTAAAATTTGTCTCCCCAAATCTGAGGAGTTTGGGTTTTTTATGGATTCAAACAGGGGAGGGTAGAGTGGTTACCATCACAACAAGTACACATAGGGTGAGTCCAGTTTAGAAAAACCTTAAACAAGAGTGACCAGCCTAGCAAGTTTCAGTAACTTCAGGTATTAACTTTTGGCTTATTCATAATATGCTGGAAAAGGTAAGAAAAGGCATCTATATAATGATTCAGTAATCATAAGCATTTGTTCATTGTTAACCCTTAGTTATAACTCCCCCCTTTTGTTTGTTCCTTCCTGTATTAGTCAGTCAAAGGGTTGCTGATGCAAACTACCAGAAATCTGTTGACTTTTATAAAGGGTATTTATTTGAGGTAAAAGCTTACAGTTACAAGGCCCTAAAGAGCCCAGCTCACAATTACTTCCTTACCAAACTCTGTTGCCACGTGTTGAAGCAAGATGGCGGGCGATGTCTGCGAGGGTTCAGCCTTCCTCCTCTGTTTTAAGGCGCTGTGGGTCCAGCTTCTTCCTACCTCAGCTGAAGGCTGGCATAGGGCTAGTCTCTCTTCCCAGCTCAGCTGTTCTGTTCTCTTCAACTGCAAACTAGCAGGCACATGGCTCATCTCTCTCAATGGCCCAGGATCAAAGTTCTCTCCTCTTCCATGTCTGTGGAGCTCTCACTCTTCCTCTGTATATCTTCTTGTGTCTCCTTGAGCGAGTTACCATTTATATAGCCCACCAAGGGGGTGGGGACTCAACCGTGCACATCCTAATGACGTGGTGGAATCAAAGCCCTAATCTTATCATAATGAAGTAAATGTAAAACTTTTGAATTTAATACAATTAAAGGGTATCACACCCAGAGGAACAGACCAGTTTACAAACATAATCAATATCTCTTTTTGGAATTCATAAATAATATCAAACTGCCACACTTCCCAAATCTTGGGGATACCTGGATGACAACTGCTCTGACATTTTCATGCTGAAAAGGGGCTTTGACCCTAGGGATTGGGGGAATGGAACTTCTTAGGTTGTAGTTGTACATATTCCTTAACTTCAGGTTTTGGCCGGTGTATTAACGTTTTTCCAGTAATTCTGTTATGGCAGGCTGGGCTAAGAGACAGAGACAAGTTTTAAAGATAAATATGCTTGTAACATTGAATTAAACCATGATCCCTATTCCTGTGGGAAGCCAGTTAAATGAATCAAATACACCAAAGACGGGGAGGACTAGCAGCTATTGCATTAATTTGACTTTTCATAGGTTCTAATAATTTAATTGCATTAGCAGATTCATCAGGTATATAGGTGCAGCATTCAGTTTTTATTATAGCGCATGTCCCACCTTGTGAAGCTGTCAAGATATCTAAAGCCGTTTGGTTTTGTAGTACTGCTTTACACTTCAGGGTCGTTTCAGTATTTGAGAAGGGTACACTGTTCAGGCTATCATTTAAAGCAAGTTGTGTAAAATTGTTCAAGGCTTCTATCCCAACCATGACATTCTCTAAGCCCAACAGTGGTGGAAATACAGCCACAACTAGGTGATTGTACCAATGAAATACTGGTCAGGCCCTTTGAGCTCCTAATAAAGACAGATTTGCTCCTGATGGTAAAGTTTTGTGACTACTTCTGGAGCCCAGGGTAATCCTAGAGTATATCTGCCCATCCAACCTGGGGGCAGCCCCATAAGTCGGCGCTGCGTAACCATTGAGCTCTGTTGCGAGAGACCCAGAAAACATCAGGTCTATTAACTCAATCTGTCCAAAGCAGTCACTTTCTTGTAATATTATGGTTTGGAGACATTGCTCTGGAGGCAACCATCCAATTTTTCTTGTATTAAAGGGATTATGTTGCTGAGAGTGGCTTCGTTGTCCTCACCATGTCAGCCCAAAGTTGTAAATGCCCCTCTTTCTCTCTAATAGGCGTTCAGCCTTATTGTCTAAAAGGTTTACATAGTGAATGGCTCTTTTCTATTGTCATACTGTAAGAAAAATACATTCAGTGTCCCAGGACACCGAATGTATTAATTGGCCATTTCTTTGGATCCACATTAGTTATATCTATTGTTTGTAGGGTCCCTGTACTAGTCAGCCAAAGGGGGCTGATGCAAAATACCAGAAATCTGTTGGCTTTTATAAAGGGTATTTATTTGGGGTAGAAGCTTACAGTTACCAGGCTATAAAGCATAAGTTACTTCCCACTAAAGTCTGTTGCCACGTGTTGGAGCAAGGTGACTGCTGACATCTGCCAAGAGTTCAGGCTTCCTGGGGTCCTCTCTTCCCGGGGCTCCATTTCTCTCTGGGCTCAGCTGCTGTGCTCTCTCCACAAGGCCAGCTGTAGACTATCAGGCAAACTGCTCTGTCTCTGTCCCCGGGGCTTCTGCTGTGTCTAAGGAGCCGTCTCTATTACTCTGTGTTCTTCTCCTGTGTGTTCACTTCCCAGGCTCCAGCTCAAAACTCAGCATCAAAACTCCAACTCACTCCTCTGCCCTGCCATATAGTTTTATCTGTGATTCCCCACCCACCAAGGGGGGGACTCAACATCCTACTGACATGGCCCAATCAAAGTCCTAATCATAATTTAATCACACCCAGGTACAGACCAGTTTACAAACACAATCCAATAACTATTTTTGGAATTCATAAACAATGCCAAATTGCTACATTCCCTTTCTGTTTTCACATTGTTTTGATTAATTTTCTTAGTTCTTTCCATTCAGTTCCCTAGAAGGGGATATCCATCAAGGTAATGAGGAGACACTAGATATAGGTAATTGGCAACATACCCAACAATCTTATAGTCTCGTAGATTTGTGTAAGTGTGCCCACTGCCAACAAATCATTAGTATTTGACAATATGTCACTTCCTTGGGCGATACCATAGCAAGGATAGAAAACAAGGATATAAGTCCATAAATACAGGTTGGGAATAGTCTAATAATTTTATATAGTAATCTGGCTATTGGCTACACATAAAAGTATTCCACTCTTTAGGCAGCACACATCTATTAAATTTTTGGATGTACTTAACAGTACTCAAGCAAAAATAAAAGCCCTAATAATTATCATTTCTTTTCTGTTCTCCTGAAGATGTATTTTAAATCTTCTAGTTCACTTTGATACCTGTCTGTTGGAAGTTCATCAGCTTCCTCTCCTTCTTCGCAGTCTCTTGCAGTTCATTCACGGGTATTTGTTCTGTGAAGGAATCTGGGAGAGGACTGGTTATCCTATTATGGTGGACCCATGGTTTTACTCTAATCAATTTGACAGAGAGTAGTTAATAAAACTTCATGGGGACCTTCCCACGTAGGTTACAACTGGTCTATTGGATGCAGACTTTTCCATTTCCTCAAAGGAACTCAGTCCCCAGGCTTAAAATGATATAGAGGACATCTGTAGGGAAAGAGAGCCGACTTGAGGCATAGTGGCGACTTACCTCTAATTTGACTGAGTATACTTTTTACTTTCTAATTCTTGGACTTGTTCAGTCCAGGTAAATATACCACTTTGCTTTAGGAATGGGCTCAAAAGGAGCCTGCTTCTGAGTGCTGCACTTACCTGCATCAAAGCCACTGGGAGTAACTTGTCCCATGAAAGATTAGTCTCTTGACAGTTTAGCTGCTGTTTTCTTTAGGGTATGATTCATTTTTTCTGTTTTCCCAGTAGATTGTAGTCTCCAAGATGCATGTCATTTCCAATGTATGTTCATTGCTCCTGACAGTTCCTGGGAAATTTTTGATGGGAAACCACCCTCTCCATTATCACTGTGTATTGAAAGTAGAAGTCCAAACCATGGGGATTATTTCCTTCAGTAACCATGGGTTACTTCTGAGACTCACTCCATCCTGTATGGAAAGGCTTGTACCCATCATATAAATGTATCTACAAAGTCAAAATGATCTGTATAATTTCCACATGCTTTTGGCATAACAGTAAAGTCTGTTTGCCAGTCCTCACCTGGTGGTGTGCCTCTTGCTTGAACTCCTTTTATAGGGGACGGAGGCCTGGGTTTTGGGTTGTTTCTAGCACAAGTTAAACAATTTTGTGTTGTTTTCTGAAGCTTTTTGCATTTTAGGTCCTATCATAACTCGTCAGTCACAGATACATGGCATCTCCACCATGAGTGCTTTGATGTAAATAAGTAAGAACCATTAACTGTTCAGGACCAAGGATCACTCTGTTTTCATTATAACTCCATCCTTCCTCAGTTCCTCTAAATGGAAGGTTCGATTGAGAACTGACATCTGTTTCTTTTAAGTCAAAGCCCCACTCTTGCTCTCAATAGATCATGAGCTGAATACTGAGGAGGATTTTGTCTTATATCCAGTATCAGAGAAAGTACTATTGATGAAGGTGAAAGTTTTAATTTGGCTGCTTTTACTTCTAAATTTGCTATTTGGTTACCTTTATTTATTTTATTTATTTAGTTTTCTTTTTTTTTTTATTTTGTTGTGTTCGATTATCTTTGAGTCTATTTCTCCTTTCTGATGACTGTGGAAGAGTATTATGGCAACTTCTTTGGATAGCGTTGCTGCTTCTAAGACTAGGATTATGCCTGTTTAATTTCCTTTTATCAGATCTTAAGAGTCCTCCTTCCTTCCAGATGGTTCCATAAGCATGAGCTATATTAAAGCATACTCTAATATGCTCTTTTGCTGTCCCTGTCCCAGGTATAAGGCCCTGGTGAATGCATTTGTGCAGATGTACCTGGTGAGAGGGCCTCACTCTCCAGTACCGTTTGTAGAGTTAGCACTTCTTGAGGTCCTTGATCCATCAAGCTACTTCCATCAGTATACATTTCAACGTTTGGATGCTCTGAAGTTTGGGCAACTAAATCTGGATGGCTGGAATAAACTTCTTCAATTATTAGTATACAATCACAGGTTCCCCCTTTTCATTTGGTAGTAAGGTAGCCAGGTTTAAACCAGAAGAAGCTTTTAGAGTGAGTTTGGATTATCTCGTAGAGAAGCTTGATATTTACCTAATCGTCCAGCAGTGAGTCAATATTGACCTTTCTCTTCTAACAAGGGCGGGACACAGTGAGGCACATGCACAGCGGTGGGTTGTCCTTCAGTGGATTTTCCACTTCTCTGAGAATGTCCCATGTGGCTGCTACAGCCCTTGGGCACACTGGCCATCCTGTTTAGAAAAATAGTCTACTGATGTCTGGCGTTTCCTAAATTTTTTCTTTAAGATTTTATTTATCCCCACTGCACCCCATTGTTTGCGCTCGCTGTCTACTCTGTGTCCATTTGCTGTGTGCTCTCTGTGTTTGCTTGTCTTCTCTTTAGGAGGCACCAGGAACCGAACCTGGGACCTCTCACATGGGAGAGAGGTGCTCAACCACTTGAGCCACCTCCGCTCCCTGCTTTGTTGTCTCTCTCATTGTGTTTCTTCTTTGTGTCTCCTTGTTGAGTCATCTTGTTGCATCAGCTCACTGTCTTGCTCATCCTTTCCAGGTGGCACCGGGAACTGAACCAGGACATCGCATGTAGTAGGCGGGAGCTCAATTGCTCAAGCCACATTCGCTTCCCTAGAGTTTCCTAATTTTGAATAAGTACCCCTAATCCAATTCTTTTCCTTTCAGGTAGGAAAAGGTCAAAATATTTTTTTGGGTCTAGGAGCCCTAAAAGTTCTCTTTTTATTTTCTGGAAGGCATTTGTACATTCTGTGGTCCAATCTAGAGGTTCTTGCTTGGACCCGGTCAGAAGTTTATATAAGGGTTTAGCTACGAGTCCAAAATTAGGTATCCAAATTCTACAGAATCCTGCCTTTCTAAGAATCCTTGAAGCTGCCTCCTTGTAATTTGTTCTGCCACTTGGTCTAAAGTTTCCCTCCAATCTGGCAATAGATTTTTCTGTCCTATGGATAGTTCAAAGCCTAAATGTGAAATTTGAGCCTTGCTCTTTGAGACTTTGTAACCTCGGTCTGCCAAGAAATTCAGAGTTTGCATGGTGTTCTTTTCTGGTAATTTTCTGGTTTGCCAATTAAGATAAAATCTACATTCTGTAATACTCTTCCTTCTTGTAAGTGTAATTCCTTTAAATCTCTAGCTAACGCTCCTCCAAATAATGTGAACCAACAGAGATCTCCCGATAATGGAGTGAGCACACTATATGGATTTGGAATTCCTGGGTGGGTGTCTTCTGCAGTCTGATTAATAGCTGGGAGATCCTGCACAAACCAGTATTCACTGAGGGTGCCCGACTTCCTTACGAGCAATACTGGGTGTATGGAGATTGACAAGGACCCAAGTCTGCAGAGACCCAGAGCGGAACACAAGTCCTGCTGCATTCAAAGGGACCCCTAAGGGGGCAAAAGGAGAGAGGGAGACCTCTGCAGAGCTGCTGGCTAGGGGTGTGCACACTCACTCCAGTTCCTGGGGGCTGGACCACCTTCACGCAAAACAGACTTCTGGAGTGACCCACCTTCCTGGATTGGCCCATCTGGCTCCCCAGAGGCAGATACCCTAACGGGAAAGAAGCCAGAGGCAGAAAAGCCCCACAGAAACAAAAGGGGGGAGGGTTAAAATGAACTGCTGTAAGAGGGGATGGGTCCTAGAACTAAAGCGTGTAAGGGGCGCTGAGTGAGGGAGAGAATGTAGAAGCTGGGGAGAACATTCTGCACAAGAACAGACAGACATGGGAAGCGGCTGTGGCTCAAAGAATTGAGCTCCCGTTTACCATACGGAGAACCCGGGTTCGATCCTCGGGACCTCCTGGTAAAAAAAGAAAAAATGCGTCCCTGACCTGTGCAGAGAGCACAGGCCTCTGTGTGGCAAAGCAACACATCAAAAAGACAATGATGCAACCAGAGAGAAAAAAGAAACAAAAAACAAAAACAGATCAAGGTTCCTGGAGAAGGAACAGAGCAAAGGAAACGTTCTCATGGAGGTGAAGCAACTGCACAAAAAGTGCAATTTTAAAAATTGTGCCACATATTCAGGGCAAGAATCAGATGAAGAGCTGAATAAAATCTTCTTATATTAAAAAGAAGAGCTAAAATCAAAGACCTAAGTGCATACCTGGGGGAACTAGAAAATGAACAGCAAAGTAAAGCCAAAGCAAACAGAAGGAAAGAAATAAAGACTAGAGCAGAAATAAATGAAATTGAGAACATAAAAAGCAATAGAATTAACAAAACCAAAAATTGTTTCTTTGAAAAGATTTTTATTTTTATTTTTTTATTATTTTATTTTATTTTATTTATTATATACCACCCCCCTTTTGCTTGTTCTCACTCTGTTCATCTTCTGCGTTCTTCTGTGTCCGCTTGTCCCCCCCCCGCTGCGGCGACCTGTTGAGTCAGCTCGCCGCGCGGCGGCCTGCCCTGCTCGTGGGGGCTAGCCCTGCCCATGGCGGCTTTGCCCTGCCTGCGGCGGCTTGCCTTCTCAAGGTGGTCTGCCTGCTCGAGGAGGCCCCGGGAACTCCGGGGCCTCCCATGTGGTAAACCGGTGCCCTACCAATTGGGCTACAGCCAGCCCCTTTGAGAAGATTAATAAATTGACAAACACTTAGCTAGACTGACCAAAAAAAGAAAGAAGATGCAAATAACATCAGTAATGGGATGAGGCATCACTACTGATCCCAAAGAAATAAATAGGATCATAAGAGGATACTATGAACAACTGTATGCCAACAAATTAAACACTCTAGATGAAATGGACAAATTTCTAGAAACACACAACCTACATTGACTCTACAAGAAATAGCTCTCAACAAACCAATTACAGGTAAAGAAATTGAAATCACTCATCAAAAACCTCCCCCAAAAATAAAGTCCAGGATATGATGCCTTCACAGGTGAATTCTACCAACATTCCAAGAAGAATTAATACCAATACTGCTCAAACTCTTCCAAAAAATTGAAAAGGAGGGGACACTACTTAACACATTTTATGAGGCCAATATCACACTAATACCAAAGCCAGATAAAGATATTACAAGAAAAGAAAATTATAGACCAATTTCTCTTATGAATATGAAGCAAAAATCCTCAACAAAATATTTGCAAAAATCAAATCCAACAGCACAATAAAAGAAGTATATACCACTATCAAGTGGGTTTTATCCCAGTTATACAAGGGTGGTCCAACACAAGGAAATCAATTAATGTACTATATCAGATTAACAAAATGAAGGACAAAACATGATCATGTCAATCAATGCAGAAAAGGCATTTGACAAAATCCAGCATTCTTCAGAAAATACTTGGAAAAATAGGATTGGAAGGAAACTTTCTCAAGTACATATATGAAAAACCCACAGTTAATATCATACTCAGTGGTGAAAGACTGAGAGCTTTCCCACTGAGATTGGGAACAAGACAAGGATGCCCACTATCACCACTGTTATTTAATATTGTGCTAGAAGTTCTAGATAAAACAATTAGGCAAGAAACAGAAATAAAATGTACCCAAATAGGAAAGGAAGAAGTAAAACTTTTGCTATTTGCTGATGATTTGGTCCTATATTTAGAAAATCCTGAAAAATCTACCACAAAGCTATTTGAACTAATACATGAGTTCAGCAAAGTGGCAGGAAAGAAAATGAACATGCAAAAATCAGTAGTGTTTTTAAACGCTACTAATGAGCAATCCGAGGAGGAAGTTAGAAAAAAATTCCATTTACAATAGTGACTAAAAGAATCAAATACTTAGGAATAAACTTAACCAAAGACATAAAGGACGTGAAAGGACATTCTGTGTTCATGGATTGGAAGACTAAATATTGTGAAGATGCCAGTTCTACTCAAACTCATTTATAGATTCAGCGCAATCCCAATCAAAATTCCAACAACCTACTTTACAGAAATAGAAAAGTCAACTACCAAATTATTTGGAAAGGGGTCCTGAATAGCCAAAAACATCCTAAAGAAGAAGAGTGAAGTTGGAGGACTCATGCTTACTGACCTTGACGTGTATTATAAAACTAAAGTGCTCAAAACAACATGATATTGGCATAAAGATACAAACACTGATCAATGGAATCAAACTGAGGGTTCAGAAACAGACCCTCATCTCTATGGTCAACTGTTTTTTGAGAAGCCTACCACATCTACTATACTGGGACAGAACTGTCTTTCTTCAATAAATGGTGCTGGGAGAACTGGATACCCATAACCAAAAGTATGAAAGAGGACCCCTATCTAACAGTCAACTCAAAATTGATCATACCTAAATACCTAAACCTAAAAGCCAGGACCGTAAAACCACTAGAAGGTAATATAGGGAAGCATCATCAAGATCCTGTAGTAGGTAGGAGGATATCTCTTAAACCTTACTCCCAAAGCACAAACAACAAAAGAAAAAAAATTAGATAAATGGGACCCCTTCAAAATTAAACACTTTTGCACGTTAAAGGACTTTGTGAAGAAGGTAAAAAATCAGCCTAATCAATGGGAGAAAATATTTGGAAAACACATATCCAATAAGGGATTAATATCCATGATATATAAAGAGATCCTGCAACTCAACAATAAAAAGACAATGACCCAATTACAACATGGGCAAAAGACTTGAAGAGAAATTTTCCTAAAAAAGAAAAACAAATGACCAAAAAAAACCCAACAAAACAAAACACATGGAAAAATATTCAAAATCACTAGCTATTAGGGAAATGCAAATCAACGCTACAATACCTACAATTTCATACCTACTAGAATGGCCACTATTAAGAAAAAAAAAACTCAGAAAACTACAAGTGTTGAAAGGTTGTGGAGAGAGAGGAATGCTTATTCACTGCTGGTGGGAACGTGGAATGGTACAGCCACTGTGGAGGACTGTTTGGTGGTTTCTAGTCATGTTAAATATAGATTGGCCATATGAACTGGCTATACCCCTACTAGAAATATATACCCAGGAGAACTGAGAGCAGTGACACGAACAGACATCTGCACACCAGTGTTCACAGTGACATTATTCACAATTGCTAAAAGATAGAAACAACCCAGGTGTCCATCAACTGACGAATGGATAAACAAATTATGGTGTATACACAATGGAATATTACTCAACTGTAAGAATACATGAAGGCATGAAACATATGAACCTGGAAGACATTGTGCTGAGTGAAGCAAGCCAGACACAAAAGGACAAATATTGTGATTTCACTATTATGAAGTGCATAAAATGAGCAAACGTGTGGAGTTAATAGCTAAAATATAAGTCACCAGAAAATAGAATGAGGTTAGAGAATGGAAGGCTGAGGTTTAATTTGTGCAGAATTGGTAAAAGGTTATTTGTAAAGATTGGAAATGAGTGGAAATGGTGAAAGCACATCATATTGTTTCTAACTAGCAGTGCTAATATATGGGAATAATAGTGGTTGAAAGGGAAAGTTAAAGGTTGTGCAAATCACTAGATGGAAAGCTAAAAATGAAACATGGGCCTGTAAGCATACTGAACTAGTAGTGAAAAGTGAGTATGGTTAATAGTGCATATATTAATGTAAGAATGATTTTCCCTGAAACAGAACAAATGTATGTTAATGTTACAAGATGTTAATATCAGGGTGGTATTTGGGCAAAAATACAACCAAAGCCAACTATGGACAGTAGTGTATGGTAATATATTAATATCCTTCCATCAATGGTAAAAAAGGAAGTAGGCTAAGTGAAGAAACTGGACAAAAAGTACTGCATGTGGTTCGACTCCATCTATACAATATGTAAATAGAAATAAATTATAGAGACAGAAATAGATTTGCAGGAGGATAGAAAGATTGAGAGGGGTCTAATAAGGGGTAGGCTTTTTTTCCTTTTCGTTTTTCTTGTTTCTTTTGTTGTAGAGCAGGGGTTCTTAAGGGTTCCATGAGCTTGAATTTAAATTTAAAAAAACCCTTATTCTTCTGGGGACGTGTTGGTGCGGTGTGATATATTAAATAATACACAGTGTAGTGTGGACTTAGTAAGAGGTCCTGATCAGCAGAGGGGTCTGTGGAACAAAAAAGGTTAAGAACCCCTGTTGTAGAGCAATGAAAACGCTGTAACATTGATTGAAGCGATAAAAGCACAACTCTGTGATGACACCAATACCACTGAGTGTGCACTTACACTTCTTGAATACAGGCACACCTCAGAGATAGTGCCGGTCTAGTTCCTGACCGCTGCAATAAAGTGACTTTCGCAATACAGTCACACAAATTGTTTGGTTTCTCAGTGTGTATGAAAGTTACGTTTACACTATAAAGCCCATTCATTGTGCAATAGATTACGTCAGACCATAGCCTATTGCACAATGGGTGACTCAGTGCATTGCCAATGAGCAGAAATATTTTGAAAGGCATCATTGTCTGAGCAGTAGGTCTCAACAAGGGACTTAAATATTCAGTCAACTATGTGGTAAAAAGACGTGCTGTCAGCTGGGTGTTTTAGGGCCGTTCCTAGAGCACAGGCAGAGGAGATTAGCACGATGCTTAAGGGCCCTGGGGCTTCGCGAATGGTGACCGAGCATTGGCTTCGACTGAAAGTCACCACTCGTCAGCCCCTAACAAGAGTCAACCTGTCCTTTGAAGCTGGGCATTGGCTTCTCCTCTCTGACTAGGAAGGTCCTCGATGGCTTCTTCCAGGAGAAGGCGCTTTCATCCACATTGAAAGCCTGCTCTTTGGTCCAGCCACCTTCATTGGTGTTCGTAGCTAGATCTTGGGGATAACTTGCTGCCCCACCTTGCCTTTCATGTGATCGAGATGGCTTCTTTCCTTAAGCCTCATGAACCAACCTCACATAGCTTCAGACTTTTCTCCTGCAGCTGCCTCACCAATTACAGCCTTCCTAGAATGGAAGGGAGTTGGGGTCTTGCACTGGATGAGGCTCTGGTTTAAGGGATTGTTATAGCTGGTTTGATCTTATATCTAGGCCACTAAAACTTCTGCCCTGTCGCCAATAAAGCTGTTTCACTTTCTTTATCTTTCATGTGTTCACTGGAGTAGCACTTTTTTTTTTAAATTATATATCCCCCCCTTTCTGCTTGTTTTTGCTGTGTTCATTTTTGCATTCTTCTGTGTCTGCTTGTCTCCCCCTGCCCTGCTGCGGCAACCCACCGAGTCAGCTCACCGCACGGCAGCCTTGCCTGCTCGCGGGCGGCCTTGCCCTGCTTGCGGGCGGCCTTGCCCTGCTTGCGGGCAGCTAGTCCTGCCCGCAGGGGCTTGCCCTGCCCGTGGTGGCTTTGCCCTGCCCGCGGTGGCTTTGCCCTGCCATGGCGGCTTGCCTTCTCAAGGTGGTCTGCCCACTCAAGGAGGCCCTGGGAACCGAACCCGGGGACTCCCATGTGGTAAACTGGCACCCTGCCAATTGAGCTACAGCCGGCCCCTGCACTTTTAATTTCTTCAGGTTTTCCTTTGCATTCACAACTTGGCTAAGTGTTTGGCGCAAGAGGCCTAGCTCTCAGCCTGTCTCGGCTTTTGACATGCTTCCGCACTAAGCTTAGCCATTTCTAGCTTTTGATTTAAAGTGAGAGATGTACAACTCTTCCTTTCACTAAAACATTCAATGGCCACTTTAGGGTTATTAATTGGTCCAATTGCAATATTGTTGTGTCTCAGGGAATGGGGAGGCCTGAGGAGAGGACGAAAGACGGGGAAAGAGCCTGTCAGTGAAGCAGTCAGAACACGCCATTAATCGATTGAGTTTGCTTCTTATATGGGTGTATGTGTGGCGGCCCAAAACAATTACAGTAGTAATATCGAAGATCACTGATCAGACCCCCGTAACATATATAATAACCAAAAAGTTTAAAATATTGTGAGAATTACCAAAATGTGACAGAGACAGGAAGCAAGTACATGCTGCTGAAAAAGGGCACATTTTTGCCACAAATCTTCCATTTGTAAAAAATGCAATATCTGTGAAGCACAATAAAGCAAGTTGTGCCTATTAATAAATTCTCTGAGTTCTGTTTTTCTCAATTGTAATGTGGGAATAAAAGGTATACCTACATCATGAAGATAAAATCAAATAAATATGTAAAATTGCTTTGAGAATTCTAAAGCCCTCTTTAAATGTGGTTATCATTATTATTTTGCATAGAGATTTTGGAAGAATATGTATCTATGGCATTCTTCTAGATGTATAACTATAGAACTCAGTGGGTTGAATGGCAAAAGTTCCTCACTTTCCTTATTATAATTAAGTGTATAGTTTACTGACCTGCTTAGAACTGCAACTTGAGAGAACTCAGTGTCCAAAAGAAACATCCATGTGCTTGCCAAAGGGAAGAACCCAAAAAGAACGTTTCTCTCATTAAAACTTGCTGGGGAATTAGACCAGACAGTTTTTAAAATATGGAATGAAGAAGCAGAGAAAGTGGTTTTGTTATTCCAAATGGCTATGCAATTGTACACATTTTACTATCCTTAAAAGAGAAATGAAGGAAAAATTTGGAATTTTAGGAAGTGATGAAGACCTTTCAAATCTATTACTTGATAAAAAAACAGGTAAGATAATGTTTGAAAATATGAAGTCATAGATATCATCAGGCTTATTGAAAAGGGCAGAGGTGCTCAGAAGCAATTTCAAGAACCAGATAATAGACACTTTAAAGGATTTAACTATTTTAACAACTCTCAAAGAATCTGCTAATGAAAGGTGGAAATAAGCATTTGTCCAATTACTCAGCAAAAATAATTATGCATTTAAGACATATTACACACATTTATGGCAGCTATGGATTATGGAATTTGGAATAGTGACATTTAAAAAGTGAAAATTAGAACAAGTAGGAGCCGGTTGGAGATCCCAAGGAGAGTACGATCAGCCTAGCTGTCCACAGCTCATGTGGAATGCTCACACCTCCCACCATACAGAGCTGCTGACAAGATCACGCTGCGATTTATTGGCTATTGTCATTGGCACTGTTCATAATGAACAATTGCCCTAGAGATGTGTTGGCTCCCTAATTTGGAGTAGCAAAATCCTCAATGACGAGGTCATTTGCTTCCCTTCTTGTAGCATACACACGATAGGGGCACGGTAAACGCTTGTTGCTAAGGGGAGGTTATAAGTGAATAAGGAAGAGGGCAATGGATTTGCATTCAGCTGACCATAATAGACGCCCAAACCCCAGAGGTTTGTCCCACGCCACCCCCTCATTTAACAGTTGGTCCAGAGTCAGGCAGTCCAGGGCTGTTAGGAGGTGTGACTCTGATTCTCCTGGATTTCTGTCATAGTCAGATGCAAGATGACGGAGTCATCTCCAGCCATCACACCCCCTTTTCAGGAATGAAGAAGGAATAAGGGCAAAGGGAAAGGAGGGCATGCTAGCCATTCTGCCTCCAACCTCTGCAGCACCTCCCGACAATTTCTGTCACTGGCCACACTGCTTCATCACCGCCTCATGTAACACAAATATGAAGGAGTAGGCTGCTTCGTCTTGTTTTGAAACTCGGTGTATTGCCTCTCCCGACAAAATAGGAGAGGGGGACCCATAAGTCCTCCCTGACATCCAACCTCCCGGCTTCTTTTCCAACACTCTCTGCCACAAGTAGAGCAACCATTCTCCATTTCATGTCAGGAGATGAAGGAGGGCTTTAGGGTGAGAAGATTAGGGGATCTGACTAGGAAGAACTTCCGAAGAACAGTGCACAGGCGGGAAGGGCTGCAGCTGGAGGTGGAATGGGATGTGGGACTCATGTTGGCGCTGTGAGGCCTGCCTAGACTGGGCTCAACAACAGGGATGTGGCATTAGGGACTTCTAACAAAGGGGCTAGAACTCAAGAACATAATCCCTGCTTTTCCAAGACAGTGATCATACAAGGGTCATTTCAAATGGACGGAATCTGCTATTCAGGCAAGTTTTGTTTGGCTATCCCAGTATTTTTAAATCTTTGAATACCTTTAAGGGGAGCCATGCTCTCTGGTTCGCCAATGGACCTGCCATTCCCTATTGTCTTACACTTAGGCAGTTTGAACTACTTGCCGAGATCTTGAAAACATTTGAGTTCGTGACCTATGGGCTAATGGGTGAATCTAGAGCATAAAAAAAATGGCATGAATATGGGAAATGTGTGAAATGGAAAGTAAGCCATACCATAAAACTGCAAAGTAGATTTTGCTCAAGCAAGGTATTATGATGATTAGAAGTTTAGTGCAGGGGTCACCAAACTACAGCCCATGGGCCATATTTGGTCCTTGACCTGGTTTTGTATAGCTGGAGAGTTATTATTATTTCATCTTTTTAAAGGGCTGTAAAAATGAAAAAGAACAATGTATGGCACAGGCCACATATGGCCTACAAAGCCTAAAATATTTATTTTCTTGCTCTTCATTAAAAAAAAGTCTACCACCACTGGTCTAGTGTCTCACGAGTAGAATATTTAGGAAATCACAGAGAAATTAAGTTCAAGTATTTTATAAGCAGTTTCTCAATGTAATGTATGTTGGCGCATGTTTGACTTAGAATTCTAAGATTTTTATTTGTGGAATATAGACATAACAGTTCTAACACCCAAGGGTTGTTGTGGTTATTAAATTTGTTAATACATATAACACTCTTATAACAGTGCCTGGCACATAGTTGGTATATACTGTAGTGTATATTAATTATTTTATTATTAGCAAGAAGGAAGAGTAAATATAACCACACATAATTTAGTGATTATGCTAATCCGGTGAAGTCAAAAAAATAATACTTGGTCTAAAAGCTTTAGAGAAAGAATGCAAACAAAATGAAAGAATGAGTCCAGTGAAGAAAGTAAATGGATATATCTGGAAAAAGATAATTTGAAATAAATGAATGAGGAAAAAAACATTACTGGGAAAAGTAATGCCAGAGTAAATGTGAAAGTCAGCATACATTAACTGCAGAGTGGCAACGAAATCAGCATTTGTGGCATATGTGTGGCAGCAAAACACACCTGCTGATCGTCTTGGTTTTCTGGCCACCTTCTAGGGGTGGACCTGGGCATATTACTGCTCTTCTCAAGCCTCAGTTTCTTCACTTGTAGCTACTACAGCCTCAAAGGATTGTTTACATAAATGAAATAAATACCTCGGAAGGCACATGGTAGAAAGCGTATTTTAGCCGTTGACATGCCACATTCTTCCTTCCGTTCCTCACCTTTGGTGGGATCCATTTGTCATGGCATGTTAATATCCTCCAAACCAAGAAGAAGCAAACTACCTGATGAAGATGTGAACTCCTGGAGGGCAGAGCCCATGTCTTAGTTTAGCCACAATCCTTAATTCTCCATCTTATCAGAACCCACAAGTGTCCGGGAATGAAAAGATGCAGGGATGGGTAGGAGGACTGATGAAGGTACAGAGGGAATAACGAACAAGGTGAAATGATTTCATGACTTCCCTGTTAAGAGCTATGTTCATTCTTGAATCCAGCTATCCTGGATGGTCCATTGCTTGGTCCCAGTCAGTTGTAAAATGTGTACCAAGTAATATACAATTAATAATAGTTTCATAAGTTTGAATAATGTAGTCCATATTACAAGTTTAACTTCATGCTATGTATTTTAAGTATGATGATGGTTAAAAGAAAAAAAGGCTGGCGTTTCAGCTAGTCATAATATTATCATGGGTATAACTATTGTGCCCAGGAGAGTTGTGTCATAATTGGGAATATATCTAGTGTGTTTTCTTACAGATAAGGGATTGAGAAGGCTAGTCTCAAGAATAACAGTTTCTTTCTATAAAACCTAAATACACGTAACGGCACAGATAACTTGGGGTTGGCATATACAAATAGTTGATTTTTAATTATATAAGTAGGTCTATGCAGCTCATGGATACACTATTTTAGCCTTTAATTAGGACCAAGACTGCATCAATATCACCATGGCCAGTTCCCCAGGTGATTTCATCCAAACTTCCAATCCTCTTCCTCAGATCTACTGAGTCAAAATCTCTGGTAGTACAGCCTAGATATTTGTATTTTGATAAGTAATTTAGGAGATTGTGATGCTCACGTGGGCATAGGAATGGCTGAATATTTCCTTCACTGAGTGCCCTGGGGGTGTCAGTAAGAAACACTATTCAGTAAAGTACCTTGAGAATAAATAGACTAGCTCAAAATAATCTAAAGCCACAGCCAGATGTTCATCCTTCTTTACGATAATAGCTTTTGTGACTTGCATAACACACACTGTGTCAGGCTACATATTCTACGCACCTTATCTACTTGATCCTCACCTTAGCTCTATGAAGTAAGTAGCATTATCGTTCCTGTTTTGCACGTGAGGATTATAGAAGTTAAACGACTTGCCCACACTCCCTTTTCAGGCTAAGGACAGAGCCAGAATTCAAATCCACGCCTACTTGATCCCAGAGCGAGAGGTCTGCAAGCTCTGTGACACAGCTTCTTCCCTCCCGCAGTCCTGCCTGCTGAGTGCAGTGCCTACCCTCCAGCAGGCCCGCGCTTTCTTCCTGGCGTCAGGCCATTGAATGACAGGCTCCCAGAACTGTTGCTAGTTGGAACAACATAAGAAATTCCAAAGACAGAAGGTTCCTTGTGGTTCTTAGTAAGCAAGTGTTTAGCGGTGTTCATTCTGCTCCTACAGTGAAGCTACAACAAGGGAGAAACAATCCAAACCACCTACCAAGATAGCAAAACGAGAAAACGAGGGCAGGACATGCGGTAGAAGGTATATTAAAAGTTTAGTAAAACCCTCTGAGGAATCTCTTGATAAGGAAGGTGTTCTTGGGCAGGAGGACAGTGGGTAGTTTACGCAGCATCAGAAGTTATATTTACATATTAGTTAGGAGCAAAGCTTTTGTCCGCCCTCCTGCTTTCACTCAAGAAGCTCTTCCCTTCCCACGCCCATCACATTACACGTCAATAAATCTAAACACACCCAAATCCCGAAGGTTTAAACTTATTCATATTGCAAGCTGAGTTCCCTTTCCTGTGCAAAAATGCTACAGACCTGAGTTTTCAATCTCTTCAGGAGCTGTGTGTGGAAACAATTCTATATTAGAATTCTCTGCCACCAAGTGGTAATAATGCTTCCTTGCACCCCTGGACACTTTCCCCTCACATACCGCCACTTTGTACTATTTAATTTTAAAAAAATTATTTAGCAAATACTTACTATGTAGTAGACACTGATTAGAAGTTTTTGCTGAAAATAATGTTATATTTGAATGCAAAATTTGATATTTCGGATTTAGAATGAAACTGGTCACATCAAAATGTTCCCATGTCATTTATATTCCATCTAATTATACCAGTGGTTCTCAAACAGGGGTGATTTGTCCCCCTGGGGGAATTTGGTCTGCAGGCGGTCTTGGTTGTCAGAACATAACTGGGGTTGGGAGGGGCTGCTCCTGGCGTGTGGTGGGTAGAGGCCAGGTATGCTGCTAAACATCCTGCAATGCTCAGGATGCCCCCTCCCCCGTGAAAGACTTAGCTAGCCAAAATGCCCACAGCGCTGCGGGCGAGACACCCGGGGCCCCCTCCTCTGACTGAGAGCAGAGGGGAGCTGAGTGTTGTGCTGCAACTCTGCAAACAGACGGTGGCTGTGGTCAGCGGGGCCGCAAGGTCAACACTGCAAAATCCACAATCACACACGTTCTCAAAGTAACAGAGCATCGTTCTCTGGCTTTCCTGGCACTGTTACTTCATCGGGGCCGCCCAGGCTGTTGGGTTGTAAGGTGCCCGCCTCATGCCTTGGAGCCAGTTCCCCATGTTTCAGCTTTGCCTGTACCATGTGGTTAAACTGCATTCAGATGGTTCACAAACCCAGACAGCAAGTGTCTTGAATAGCAAGGTGATAGAAACTAGGAAAAGTCCATCCGTGACCGAAGAGCACTCCTCCCTTAATGCATTTCATTTTACCTGCCTTCCCTCAAAACACTTCTTTAATTTTTAGTTTTTATAGTTAAAGAAGCTTTAAATTACATGAAAGTCATATAAAAATATAGCAGATTCCCATACCCCCCCCTTTCCCATATTAACAACATCCTTCATTAGTGTGGTACATTTGTTACAATTCATGAACACATACTGAAGCATTGCTACTAACCATGGACTATAGTTTACATTACAGTTTACACTCTGCCCCGTATGATTTTATAGGTTATGACAAAATATAAAATGACTTTTATATGTCATCACAATATCAAACAGGACAATTCCAATGTCCCAAAAATGCCCTGTGTTACACCTATTCTTCCCTCTCCCACCCCTCAGAACCTCTGGTGCCACTGCCTTTATATCAATGATACAAATTCTTCCATTGCTAGAATAATAATACGTCTATAATAGTATAGTAAGCTGAGGTGGGCATAGACAAAACACATGCAACCGAACTAGGAAATTAAAGGACTATCAGTTGTTATGTGTGCTATGAAGTAAATCAAAGAACTAGCTTGCTCAAGGATAATAAAGAAAATCCTTTTTGCACAGGATGGTCAGAGAAAGCCTCTCTGAGAAGCTAAAATCCAAGTATGAGAGCAAGCCAGCAGGCAAAACCCAGGAAGGGAATGTTTTAGGAAGTGGGAACAGCAAACACAAAGCACTTAAATTAGAAGGGTGGGGGGGATTTTGTGATGATGGAAGCACAGGAAGCTCAAGCAACCAGTCTTCCAACCAGAACAACTATTAAACAGCCAGGAACTGTCCAAACCAACTCCAGAGTCCAGGGGAGCACCATACAGCATCCAGGGAAGAGCAGGAGGAAGAGGCTGGCAGATTACCACAAATACCAGCAAACTGCTCCCGCTGTGAGATGGTTAGTGGCGTCCACCCCTACTCTTGTTGCAGGCAGCAGTGGGGTCCAGCCCCTGGCATAGCTTGCTGGTGCCAGAAAGGGACATAAAAATCCACTTCCCCAAGATCAGGGGGAGCACACGCCAACTGGTGATCATGGCTTCTGATTGGTGACTTCAGATCACTGGGGGCTATCTCTGAGGGTGGGCAGTGTTCCAATACACCCTGGACAAAGCAGGCGGAGGAAACTTAAAGATGCTATGCTTCCTCAGAGCTGTGGGGGACAGGTGAAAGGGGACAGGCTGCATTTTCTGGGCAGGTCAAGAAAGTACAGCTTTGAGAAGCCAAGGAAGAAGCTCCTGGCATTCTTTCTGACTCCTTCCCCGGGGCATTTTGGAGTCAGTCTTTGCCCCCTTTGTGGGCTCCTGAATTCTTTCTGGCTGGGAGAGACTTACTTGAGAAATACCACCCCAACCTGCACCCCCTTCCAGAATTTGCCCTCCAGTCAAAAGCAGCATGAGACAAGGAAAGTGTGAAAGAAACAATTGGGGTAGAAGGCCTGAGGCAAAAGAGTACCTGCTTTAAACACCCAGGAGAGGGATTTGGCCTGTCTCCTGAGAAGTAGAGCAGTAAATTTCTGTAAACAGGGCAACTCCAAAGCAACTAGCAAGCAAAAGCACAGCACAAGACACAGGACCAGAAAAGACAGGGAACCCTGTACTTTGGATTCACCTTGGGCAAACGTTCCTGGTAGGAGGGCAAACACTCAAGAAAATCTCTGTCATATCAAAAGCTGGTTACAAAATCAAGAAATAGACAGCTCAGGGAATAAATCCTAGAGATAATACTTTAAAAAATGAAAATGTATAGTTTGCAAAAGATTGTAAGATGGGTAAAGAAACTGACATATAAAGAATACTTTACCCAGCAGTAACAGAATATACATTCTTCTCTAGTGCACAAAGATCATTCTCCAAGACAGATCATATCTTAGGTCACCAAAAAAAATCACAATAAATTAAAAAATAATGAAGTCGTACAATATATATTCTCAAAATGGAATGAAGCTATAAATCCAAATGTAGAGGATAAAAATACAGAAAACACCAATGAAGAAAACCAGACTAGAACATACCAGTCAAAGACTTTAGAAAATTATCTTTAAAATGCTGAAGGAGATGAAGGAAAATATAGAGAAAGAACTAAAGGATATCAGGAAAATGAGCAATATGAGAATCTTAGTAGACAGAAATTAAAAAAAAAATGAATCAAACAGAATTACTGGAGTGGAATACCACAATAATTGAAATGAAAAATTCCCAGGAGGGTTTCAACAGCAGATTGGAGCTGGCAGAAGAAAGAATCAGTGAACTCAAAGACAAGAAAATTGAGATAGGTCAGGCTGAGGAGCAGAAAAAAAAAAAAAAATATATATATATATAAAGCAAAAATAGCCCAAGAGACATCTAGGGTGTCATCAAGTATACCAATATGTGCATTATGAGAGTCCCCAAAGGAGAAAAGAGAGAAAGGGACAGAAGGAATAGTCAGTGAAATAATGACAGAGAATCCCCAAACTTAGCAAAAGATGTCAATATGCACATCCAAGAAGCCTAGAGAACACCAAAAAGGATGAACATGAAGAAAAGGATACCCTGTCATATATTGATCAAATTGTTGAATGCATAGGACAAGGTGAGAATTCTGAGGGCTGCAAGAGAAAGACAATGTGTTATGTACAAGGGAGTCACAATTAGTTTGAGCACTGCTTTCTTTCAGAAACCATGGAGGCAGGAAGGCAGTGGGTTGAAATACTTAAAGTGCTGAAAGAAAATAACTGTCAACCAAGAATTCTGTATCCACTGAGACTTCTTTCAAGAATGAGAAAGAAATTAAGACATTCCCAGATAAACAAACTGAGGGAGTTCATCATTACTTGACCTTCCCTATAAGCAATGCTAAAGGGAATTCTTAAGACTGAAAGGAAAAGACACTCGACATTGGTTCAAAGTGACATAAAGAAATAACAACCTCTTGTAAAAGTAACTATTTTGGTAATTATAAATGCTAGTACTATTGTATTTTATTTTGTGGTATG
This sequence comes from Chaetophractus vellerosus, assembly GCA_004027955.1. Lineage (NCBI taxonomy): Eukaryota > Metazoa > Chordata > Mammalia > Cingulata > Chlamyphoridae > Chaetophractus > Chaetophractus vellerosus. The sequence continues at coordinate 25,165 of PVKH010000376.1, forward strand.
AATTTTAGTTTCTTAGGCTGCTGAAAGCAGATGCTATAAAATGGGTTGGCTTAACAATCGAAATTTATTAGCTTACAGTTTTGAGGCTGAGAAAAAATCCAAACCAAGGCATCAAGGCAATGCTTTTTTCCTAAAGACTGGCTGCTGCTGATCCTTTACCCCTCTGCCACATGGCAAGGAACACTGCAGCATCTGCTGATCTCTCCCTTCTCTTCATTGCTCTCAACTTCTTGCTTCATGGCTCTCTCTCTCTCTCTGTATTCATTCCATTTACAAAGGACTCCAGTAGGAGGATTAAGACCCATCCCGAATGAGGTGGGTCACACCTTTTCAGCCTCATGAAAAGGTCCTACTTTAATGGGTCCACATCTATTGGAATGGATTTGATTTAAGAACATGGCATTCCAGGGTACATACCGCTTCAAATCACCAGAGTATGTAACTTTACTTCTTACTTCTAACAAGTGCTAAAATGGAAGTGCATAAAGTAATGATAAATCTATGGTTTTGAACGCTCAATGACAAAGATATAATTTGTAACAAGTATAAAAAATGGTGGAGGGATGGAGGGGTATAGGAAAAGCGAATGTGTATGCTATTGAAATCAAGTTGGAATCAAACCAAATATGATTGTTATATATTTAAATTTTAGCCCCATGGTAACCAGAAGGAAATACATGAAAAGATATTTTCAGATATAAAAGAGAAGGCTCTCAATTTGGTATAACACAAAAGAACCAAATAAATATAAATGTAGGCATTAATGGAAGAATTGAGGGTCAAAAAATATATGACTTAAAACACTAAATTTCAAAATGGCAGAAGAAAATCCTGGATTATCAGTAGTGACTTTAAGTGAACATGGATTAAATTCTCCAGTCAAAACGCAGAGATTGGCAAAATGGAAAAAAAACCATCACCCAACTATATCCTGTCTGCAAGAGACCCACCTTAAATTACAAGATATAAGTAAGTTGAAAGAGAAAGGATGGAAAAAATATACCATGCAAGTAGTAACCAAAAAAGAGCTGGAGTAGCTATACTAATATCAGATAAAAAGACTAAGTCAAAAACAGTGATGAAGGACAAAGTCTATATTTATATACTGATAAAGGGGTCAATTCAATGAGAAGACATGACAATTATAAATATATATGCAACTAATAGCAGAGCCCCAAATTCATGAAGCTAATACTGACAGATTTCAAGGGAGAAATTGACACTCCTATACCAATAAGAGGAGACTTTAAGATATCACTTTCAATAATGAATAGATTATCAAGACAGAAGATCAATAAGGAAATATAAGACTTGAACAATACTCTAACTAGCTAGACCTAACAGGCATTTACAGAACACTTCACCCAATAGTAACCAAATATACATTCTTTTCTAGTGCACATGAATCATTTTCCAGGATAGGCCACATCTTAGTTCACCAAACAAGTCACAATAAATTAAAAAATATTGAAATCACACAATGTATTCTCTTCACCACAATGAACTGAAGGCAGAAATAATTAACAGAGGGAGACTGGGAAAATCCCCAAATATGTGGAAATTAAACAATGTATTCTTAAGTAAACAATTGGTTAAAGAGGAAATCACGAGGAAAATTAGGAAATATCCTGCAGGAAGTAAAAATGTAAATACAATATACCAAACATTATGGGATGCAGCAAAGAGGGTTGAGAGGGTAACATAGCTCTAAATGCTTACGTTTAAAAAGAAGAAAGATGTCAAATCAGAGATTTAACTTCAAAACTGGAAGCACTAGAAAAAGGGCAAACTCAATCCAAAGCACACAGAAAGAAGAAAAAGTGGAGATAAATGAAATAGAAAACAAAAAATAAAATAAAAAGAGTCAACAAAACTAAAAGTTGGTTCTTTGAAAAGAAATAAGTAAAATTGACAAACCTTTAGCTGGACTGATGAAGAAAAAAAGAGAGAGGGCACAAATAACTAAAGTCAAATATGAAAAGGGGACATTACTACCAACCTCACTGAAATAAAAAGGTCTTTATGAGGAGACTATGAACAACTTTATACCAAAAAGTGAGATAACCTAGACAAAATGGACAAATTTTAGAAACACACAAACTACGCACACTGAATAAAGAAGATCCCAATAAACCATAACCAGTAGAGATTGAATTAGTAATCAGAAACTGTCCAACAGAGAAAGGCTGAGGGTCAGACAGCATCACAGGGGAATTTTACCAAATATTCCAAGATGAATTAACACCAAATCCTGCTCAAACTTCTCCAAAAAAATTGAAGAATAGGGAACACTCCCTAATTCATTCTATGAGGCCAATATCACCCTAACAGTAAAGCCATATAAAGATATCGCAAGAAAGGAAAATTACAGACCAATATCTTTTCTGAATAGAGAAAATTCTCAACAAAGTGCTGGCAAACTGAATCCAACAGCACATTAAAAGAATTATACACTATGATCAACAATACACAACAAAGTTCCTAGAGCTAATAAATGAATTCAGTAAAGTGGTGGGGTAAAAGATCAACACCCAAAACTCAGTAGTGTTTCTACACATAAGCAATGAACAATCAGAAGTAGAAATCAAGAAAAAATTCCATTTATAATAACAACTAAGAAGCAAATATGTAGGAATAAGTCTAACCAAGGATGTAAAGGACTTGTACTAAGACCACTACAAAACGTTGCTAGAAGAAACCAAAGAAGATCTAATTAAATAGAAAGACATTCCATATTCATGGATTGGAAGAAGAATAAATATTGATAAGATGTCAATTCTGTGAAAAGGTATTTATAGATTCAACACAATCTCAGTAAGAACTCCAACTATCTTCATTGTAGAAATGGAAAAGCCATTGTAGAAATGGAAAGTGCCTCAAATAGCCAGAGACATCTTCCAAAAGAAGAATGAAATTAAGGACTCATCCTTCCCAATCTTAAAATTTATTACAAAGCCACAATAATCAAAACAGAGTGTTACTAGCACAAAGACAGACACATGCACCAATGGAATCAAATTGAAAGCTCAGAAATCCACCCTCAGATTTATAGCCAACTGATTTTTGACAAAGGGACAAAGACCACTCATTTGGGAAAGAATAAGCTCTTCAACAAATGCTGGGAAAACTGGATCTCCATTTGCAAAAGAATGATGGAACACCCCTACCTCACATCTTATACAAAAATAAACTTAAAATGAATCAAACACCTAAATATAAGAGCCATAACTATCAAACACCTAGAAGAAAACTTAGGGAATAATCTTCAGGATCTTGTGTTAGGCAATGGTTTCTTAGACTTTAAACCCAAAGCACAAGCAACAAAATTAAAAATAGGTAAATGAGACCTCATCAACATTAAAAAAATTTTGTGCCTCAAAGGACTTTATCATGAAAGTGGAATGACAACCTACACAATGGGAGAAAAAATGTGAAAACCACATATATGATAAAAGTTTAACCTCTAGAATATATAAAGAAATTCTTCACCCTAACAACAAAAAGACAAACAACCCAATATAAAAATGGGCAAAAGACTTGAGTAGAAATCTTTTCAGAAAAGATACAGAAATTGTCAGAAAGCAAGTGAAAAGATACTCAGCATCGTTAAGTATCACACAACCACAAATCAAAACCACACTGAGACACCAGTTCATACCCACTTGAATGGCTACTACCAAAAAAATAACAGAACATTACAAGTACTGGAGGACATGGAGAAATAGGAACACTCATTCACTGTAAAATGTAATGTACAAGGCACATTGTTAAATGTAATTGGCAATGTAAAATGGTGTAACCACATTGAAAAACAGTTTGGCAGTTCCTCAAAAAGTATAAAATTACTATGTGTCCTGGCAATCGCAATGCTAGGTATGTAATCAAAAGAATTGAAAGCAGGGACTCAAACAGATATTTGCACACCAATTTTCATAGTGACATCATTCACAATTGCCAAAAAGAAGGAAGCAACATAAGCGTCCATCAAACAATGAATGGATTAACAAAATGTGGCACATACATTCAATGGAATAATACTCACCCATAAAAATGAATGAAGTTCTGATATATACAACAAGCTAGATGAACCCTGAAGACAACATGTTGAGTGAAGTAAGCCAAACACAAAAGGACAAATATTGTATGATCTCACTAATATGAAATAATTGGAATAAGAAAACTCAAGAGTCAGAATCTAAACAGAGTTTACCAGGGGATAGGGTGGGGATAGGGAATAGGGAGTTAAAATGTATAGAATTCCTATTTGCAACAATGGAAATGTTTTGGGAGTAGATGGTAGTGATAGTAACACAATATGAATGTAATTAACAGCATTGAAATATATCTGAATGTGGTTAAAAGGAGAAATGTTCGGTTGCATAAATGATAGAAGAAAGAAATGTAAATCTGTGAAACTGTATTCCATAAATAGTGAACCTTAATTTAAGCCATGGACTATAGTTAATAGTAGAACGATAAAAATATACTTGCATCAATTGTAACAAATATACTACATCAATGCAAGTCGTTAATAACATAGGAATCCGGTATTTAATGCATGAATGGTTTGTAAACCCACTTCTCAAAAAATTAGAAAAACAGCAAATGAAAGATAAAACAGAGGTAGTGCATTAATAAAATAATAGGCTTTTACAAAAATCATTTTCTCCTAGGCAGTGTGCTGTGGAGCCACATTAATTGGAAATGATTGGTCCATCTGAGAATTAAGGACCACAAATTAGCCTTCAAAAAATCCCAAAGCAGCATAATTTCTTACTTTCCTATTACCATAAGCGCCTTTTGTATGTACTAATGGCTTCTAATGAAATATTAGAGATACTGAATATCCAATTAACTATTTGCAATCATAAGATCATGAATGGATGGAAAATTAAAGATATAATCCTCAAATAGTGCCTTGTCTGGACCCCGTCCTCTGATTATGAACCTGTCCTCGTCTTCTGTGCTTTATCATGGCACTGGGGGTGGATGTGAGCTGGAACCCATCATTTCTAATGATGTTCTTAAAAATATCATTAAATCACCACAAATCATCATTTGAAAGCCATGGTATTCAAAATTCATGGTATTCAAAATGTATGTTGATGTTAGCATCCCTTTCATGGGTTTGTGAATTTGTAAAGCTTGAAGGACTATAAAGGTCAGGAAGACCATTCCTTTCCTTATGAGAAAAGATTATGGAAATTGTAAGCATCTTGCCTAGTCTGCTAGTTTGTGGCAGAGAGATTTTAGTCAGTCGTCTTGGATTTTTTTAAGAATTAAGGCTGCTTCTATTTGGTTAATTTGCTGAGTTGTATAATTTGATCCCAATGATATTTAAAGTCAAAATAAGTAAAAACATTTGGACATTTTGGTGATATTTTTAGAGGGGTTAAAGCAATTGGGAAATAGCTACATGAAAAAGAAGCAATCGTTTTATGATTTTTAAAATAAACTATTTTAAATATCATATAGTTTTTGTGGATCTCACCAACTTTGCCATATTCTCCTATTATCATAACTCAGCCAGATGACAATTGTTTGGGTCTTGATTGAATACCCCTCACCCGGCACAGGTCCTTACATATAGAGGCCACACGGTACACACTTGTCAGGTGCATTAATGTTCTAATGAGCTGTTTTAATTCCGCATGTGGCCGTTATCACACGAGGGTATCGAAGTTGAGGCAAATGTTTTAACTGAGCCTTACTGAGCTTTACTTATAGCATCTTAGATGGGATTAGGAAATACATATCAGAACTGTCTTCGAAGACAACCTTGAAAATTTCCTTCTGGAAGACAGTTGCATTTCCTAATTATTAAACACTCTCTAAAGACATCTGTACCAAAAACATACAAAATAAGTGCTGCTCTAATTTGCATATCTTCTTCTACTTCATTCTTTTTAAAAACTATTTTTTTCCTTTAGAAAAATGCATTAAAGAGTTTTTGAAACATCCTCTTGCATGCTAATATGGAATATTAAGTCCTTTATTGCAGATTGTAGAAATTCTCAATTCATTATTATTTGCCTCTTCAAGCAAACACATTTGGAAAGGGCTGTCTCAGTGGGCTCCTATTCATATCCTAAAATTCAAATGGATAAACTAGTGTTTCCTTGACACCCTAAATTCTGTCTTACAATAAAGTCTCTCTCTGGTGTTTCTTCAGAATCCCCTTTTCACCCCACTGCAGGTGGGTACTGTAGTCACTCATGCTTGTCTATTGATCTTCTGAACTCACCATCACTTTCCCAACTGGAAGTTATGGGAAGGCTAAAGCAGGACTCTATGACAGCATGATTAATGCTAAAAATGTCAAAAGGCACTCCTCAGGCAACCTTGAATAACCAGTGGCAGTAAAATGGCACTACACATTTGGATATATTTTAATATGTGATGACATAAGTAATATTTTATAATAATATAATTGTATTATTTGAAAAGAAATTAAATAAGAATCAATTTCTAATTCTTCTCAAATTACAGCTTGGGCAGAGTAAGCAATCAAGGAGACAGAGCTCGGAAGATTTCCATTTAAACAGTTTCAATAATCCTCCAAGACAGTATCTGGTAAGCATGAATTTTTAGAGAAACAGGGTAGTTATTTGTAAGACTTACATCCTCAAACTGCATAATTATTTAAATGAAAATGAACTATTGGGATTTTTCCCCGAATATCAAAATAATGCATAATATTAACAAATGTCTGTTCACTACCAGCTGCCACTTTCTAGGCTGGAGAGACATAAATAAACAAAATAGATGAAATCTTTGGTATCACAGAGATGAGAACTTGTGTGTTTATTGTAAAAAGTCTAATCCTACGAAAAATATAAGAGAGTGAAAAATCACCTATGATTCCACCATTGAGAAATATATTGTTTACTTTTGGTGAACGTTCTGCTAGATGATATATGTGTATAATTTTACACCTATTTAATAGTACTGTATAAATGTACATGTAAATTTACACATTTTTGTAGTTTGTGCTTTTTATTCCATAAAATATATATACAATTTACCTACACTATTCCTTTGTATAAATATAGAATTCATTAAAAGTAACACTTACTGATGGGTGTGTAGGGAATTTTTTTCCACTATGAGTACACCTGTCCATCTACCCAATGATCTCCTTAGAACGTATCCTTAGAAGTGGAGTTTCACTGCCCAGCATTTAATTTTGGGCAAGGGCAGTAGGTTTTGGTTTAGAGATTCCTGCAGAGGGGTGCTGAGCTCCCTGCTTAACACGGAGAGTGTCTGGTAAAAGCGACATGCACATACCAGAGGCCCAGATACCGGAGAAATGTTCTCACATTGAAACTGGCCATGCTAAATTAATAGCAACTAAGTGTAAAATAAAACGGCCACATCCTCTGATGAGGGAAACTCAGTCGATGCACATTTGCTTGCGTTCCCGGCTCCACGTGCAGGTCGTGCATCTCTATCCTGCCCAAATGAAGGGCCGTGTCTTACTCGCATTCCTTTCGAGAGAAATACATGCAGTGGGCATAAAGGGGTAGATGTTTGCTCCACATTGATGCTTTTCTCGAGAACTAACTCTTTGAGGCATCGACCTAGGTGATGTATCTCTTTAAAAAGAAAAGCAAAGTTGGAGACGTCAGCCCTTCCCTGCCAGCTAAGTCACCCTCACCATGGCTGGCCACCCCTTCCCAAGGGCTTACCAAAGGGAAGGCGACTCCGCAACTTATCCCAAGGGAGAGCTTTGTCACGAAGGTAAGGCAGTGACACCTTTCTCCTTTCCCTGTCTAGAAAATAATGAAGAGGCTCATTAAAAGATATGTTCTGAAAGCCCAGATCGATAAGGAGAGCGATGAAGTGAACGAAGGTGAGTTGGAAGCAGACGCCGAGGCTCTGAGAGCGAGCTGGGATATTGGGCCTGAGGCAGAGCTGAGCGCTGGAGGGGGCGTGGGAAGGTGGAGCTTCCAGGGGAAGAGAGTGGGCTCTCAGTATCGATGCCAGTAAATCCAGGGGAACATGCTTAGTTCTGCATCGTTGGGGGCACATACCACTCACTAGATAACTTTTTCCTTCAGGTGGGGGGGCTTTGAGAGAGGAGAATGTGGTTGGGAAAGGCAGAGGAGCTGCTGCCCTAACCCCTGTGGCCCTCACCACCACCATTTCCACTTAACTTATTTTAGGAGGGCTTTTGTTGTAATTTTGCTATAATCTCTTCATTTATTACAAAACTTAGAAAACAGAAACCTGCTTCATTTGGAAGATATTTCCTTTGAAAGGTTTCAAAATACAGATGTATATGAAATTAGGACTACTTTAAACCTATCCAAGAATCACTAGTTTCACTGCATTGTGTGTTTACAATTAGTTTCTTATCACTCTTATTTTTCAAAGGGGAACTGAAAGAAATTAAACAAGATATCTCGAGCCTCCGCTATGAACTCCTTGAAGAAAAATCTCAGAATACAGAAGACCTAGCAGAACTTATTAGAAAACTTGGGGAGAAATTATCAATGGAACCAAATCAAGAGGAAAGCAATAGATAATGCAAAGACTTCCTTAGAAATTCTTATTTATTTGTTCACTTGAAGCCATATTATTTTCCAGTTTATTTTTTTAAGTGCCAGTGTTCCTTCCTCTTACACAAGAAAAGGTTAAGATAACTTGGGTCATCCTACCATGCCAAACCGTCACAATTAACACTGCGGGCGATGGAACGTCCTGGTTCACCGGAAGGCTGAAGACGATGATGAGAAGAATGCCGGCTTGTCTGGTGCTTGTTTTGTAAGCTGCCTTATCGAGCACGGTTGTGGTGGTGATACAGCTCCCACACAGCGGCTGCCAGGGGGTGGGCAGACGCACGCCACTCCCTGGGTGCTGCTTCTCACAGGCGGCTTCAGCACCCACCTCTGCGGGGGACCCACGGCCCTGGTGTCAGGAAGACCGGTCTGTGGCCATTGAGGGAACGCTGCTCAAGCATCACCTTTTTTGCTTAGCTCCAAAGAATATGATCGACAGTGTCTGAGAAATGGGCTTGAATTTTTCCTAAACTTTCCGATTCATCTCTTTGAAAACATTACCTTTACCAGTGAACAAGGGCTTCCTCACTTAACCCCAAAAGCTTGTCAGTTGTGTGTGTGCACGTGTGCATTAAATGGTTGCCCTTTTCCTTTTGCAGCTAATGTAGACACTCTAGATCCCTTTGTAATGTTTGTGACTGAAATTACCGGCCGAATAAGAGCACTCTGTTAGAGAGACAAAGCCACAAACCATGTAGTTATTTGGTCTAATTATAGCACAATTTTGTGCCATCTCTGAAGGCATTTATAGGTGAATTCCTACATTTGTCTATTAAACGTAAAGGGAAAAAGTGATGTGGGAACTTGTATGTTCTACCCTCCTCCCAAAACATTTAAAATAGAACTTTACATTCCTGAGCATTCACCAGGAGGCTGATATTACCTAACTGATGTGAGGCAATATTTGAAATATCTAAAAAAAAAATAGAAACAAAGGTTCATCAACTTCCCAAAGATTATTGATATTCAGACTATGCTAAGTATTAATTGGAAGTGCTGTTTTAAATCCATTAAAAAGGGGGCATCAGATGCAAATTTTTAACTTCATTTTTAAAGATAAAACGGTCACAGAAAATAAGTTCAGTCTCAACTTGGACTTAGTTAAAAGTCAAAGAACCTTTATGTAATCAGATCAGAAACTACAGGTGAAAATTTTTATTCAGTGGTAATGTATTGTGGGTATTACTTATTGAGACATTTGTTTTCAAATGTTTTGTGGGGATATTTGAACGAGAAGTTGTAGAGATCTCACACCAAATGCACTATTGGAAAATTAAAATAATCTAATATTCACAAGGCTTATATGTTATGCCATGCAAGAAATCTGCCTTTGTACCAAGGACCACTTCATGACAGCATGTGGGCTTGCCTCCAGAAGACTCTGGAGAAGATATTTAGATTCCTCTGTGTCTTGTAAGTTGGATTGACTTGGTAAGACGTGCAGTCTTGGCAAGTGCAGCAGGCATGGCTGCGAGTCCCTCAGTAAAAGGCTCTTCCCTCCGGGTGGCCCTTACTGCTCAGGAGCACTATGGCCTGGAGTCAGGCGATTTTCCTCAAAGTCCAGTTGAAGCGTCACCTCTTCTAATTTGACCTTAATTGGAAGATAAAAAGAGAAACCAACATACTTTAAGTAAGGTTTTAAAAATTCCACCAAAGGCTTAATCGGGGCATGTTGTCAAAGGACGGTCATTAGCATTATCGGTCTCAAGGCCACCGGCTCCAAATCCTCTATTCATGTCCCCTCACCTTTGAGGTGGTGATGAAGTTGACATGTTTCTCCCCTCCCATTTGATGCTGCTGCCTCTGGAGGGTTAGGTTCTATGAAGACGGAGCTCTCTGCTCTGTCCAGCTCTGCCCACTGCTCACAGGAGAGCCATCACCAATGAACAAAATTTAAGTGTCTGCATAAATGTTTCCACAAACTCTTTATAACACTTCCCCTGGATAAATTTGATGATCTATTCACAAGTCACAAAAAGTTTTCATTTTGGAATTTTTTCTAGGATTTTTATACTACTGAATAATTAAATGTCAAAGTCATTGGCCAACTATGGTAGCTTTTTTAAAAAAATTAGTAGTACCATTTGATGGTTATTTGTCCGATATAAGTGGATCTTTGGGATATTCACTCATGTTTTTCAAACTGATGAAAATGACATATCAAATAACCAGCTTTTTCACTGATTGAGGTGATTATACCTGTTAAGGAGATCATATATTCAGAGTAGTCAGAATGCTTCCTAATTATAATGTTACCTGGGACATGGACGTGACAACAAGGAGAAATATTGTAATATACAGAATCTAAGAATTTTTCACCTTTCTTGTTCTCTAATGTTCATCTTGCCAGCCACAAAACTTCTATCATTATCCTCTGATAAACTGTAGAAACAGTGTGTAAAAGTTGGTTGGACAGGGAACCGGCTGTAGCTCAATTGGTAGGGCTCCATTTTACTACAGGGGAGGCCCCGGGTTCGGTTCCCAGGGCCTCCTTGAGCAGGCAGGCCGCCGCCACGCGGTGAACTGACTCAGCGGGTCGCCACAGCAGGGGGAGACAAGCAGACACAGAAGAATGCAAAAATGAACACAGCAAGAACAAGCAGAAAGGGGGGATATATAATAAATTTAAAAAATAATAAATCTTAAAAAAAAAGGTGGTTGGACAGACATATACCTTCTGGGAAATGCACAGAAAATCATTTTTTTTTCCCTAAATCATAAGAGAAAACCTTGATGACATCCAGGAAGTGAATCTTGAACCTCACTGCCCTGTATTTTTTGTCTTCATCATTGCCCATGAAAAACAGGCTCTCATAGCACCATAAGAACAATCAAATAAATTAGGTTTACTTATTGTCATGTCTCGGACTAAAAGAACTAAGGCAACGCTTTGCTTTTGCCTTAACCTTTTCAATATTCTGTGATTCAGCCATCTGACATTTACTCCTCACTCTTCTTCAGAAAATGGACTGTTCCTCAGAATTATTGGAAAAGGTCAGGTCTTTTTTTTTTGTATTTTGCAAAATGTTTACATTTTGTCATGTTGCTTCTTTTTAATATGTAGAATATATATGTGTATGATATATGACACTCATATACAGTCCACCCTAGTATAACTATATATGTACACACACGTCTTCCCTTTTTCAAAGGAAAGCTGAGGTCCTAGAGGAAAAGGCATGCTTTTCTGGTCCCTATTTACTATTTACTCTCCTACTCAGTTCTTTTTAGCCTAGTGGTTTGGAGTATAAGACTTAGAGCCAAAACATGTGGGCTTAAATCCCAGCACCATCTATTGCCAGCTGTCCATTCTTTACCAAGTTTCTTAACCTTTCTGAGCCTCATTATCCCAATTCTAGAAATTAAAAAACACCTCTTATACAGAATTTTTGTGAGGATACAATGAGTTAATACACCGTGCTTGGCATACAGTAAGCATTCAGTTAATGTCAGTAATTGTAGACAAAGGATGTGACTCCAAAGTTCCTTTTCCATCCTCCTTGAAATGGCCTCCTCTTATACCTCTTAAACTAGTAGAAATTGGGTTTTAACTCTTCTTTCTCTGAGCAATTGTTACACAGTGTCTGGAGCATTATGCTATGAAGGATTCTGACTCCCCATTTGGAGTAAGAGAAAATGGCAAAGACGATTACTACCACCTGCCATGGGCATGGGAAGTTGACGCTCATGCCACATATTTGCCATCTCTGAAAGTGATGAGCCATACTTGAACAGTGTTTGGGAAAATTTCAAGACACTCATTACTTTTGATCATTTTATATCATTTTATAATAACTTCATGAGGTGGTTTGGGACAGGTACCATATTAGATCCAGCTCTTAAAATTTGCCTTTAAAACCTATGACGTTCATTGTGCTATTGCCAGTAGCAGAAATACAACCAGAATACAAATGGTGGCTCTAAAAACAACAGACCTAATTTATACAAGCTGGCTCCATGAGGCCTGTTTTTAATCTCTTCATCCTAGAAGAAACAAAGCTTCAACATTCACAAAGTAGAAGATGAAGCCTGAACAAATTTGCTCTGGTTTAGTCTACCTGCTGCTGTTTGTGGATTCATCTTATCTTAGAGGATACACCAGACCCATAGAAGAAAATCTTGACCTTGTGCAGTCACCTGGAGGTTCCTCGTGATTTCCATCTCCCTCTTGGAAGGCAAGCAGCTTAACTTCTCATTAAGCAAAAGTATGAAGTGAATGAGTCATCTTTTGGCTCAAGAAGTAGTAGGTAAAAATTAGTCGCATTCCAGCTGTTCTTAATTCATTCATGGGTCTGGTCTATCAGGTCACCTCAAAGCCACGAGGCACTCGTCTTTCATGATGGACTAAGAGGGTATCCTTAACCCTTGGTTTGCCGTTAGTTCATTTGGCATTTAGCGTTACTAATGAGCAGGGCACAAAGAGCCCATCTCAGTTTGTGCTTCTGCCTCACACTCTTCATTCTGGCACCTAATTCCCTTTCCACACAAATCCTTAGAATAGTTAAGTCTGATCCCAGGAGTTGTTTAAGCTTTTCAAACTGTTGAGGGCTGGGGCTGTGCCTTAATTATTGCTTAAATTTAAGTGAAATTATTGAATTAACCACCCATTTCTAAGCACCAAGAAAGTCCTAGGAGCTCTGCAAGGCATGGAGATGCTTCAAAGGCTTTCCAAGTGGAATATCCCAGATATCCTGGACCACATTCTTGCTCATGAGGCAGCCGGGCCTTCCAAATTCTCCTCCAGTTATCATTCCTTTAGGTTGAGGAATAACGTACCTTTAAAAGGCATTTTAATGAAGATACTGCATTAACTAATTGCTAACATTAACCTGGATGCATTATCGGGGCCTCTAAAGAATGAGGTGCAGAACTGATAACTTTAGATGAGGCTGGTCTAGAGAAAGATCCAGAATATAGGCTGTTGCATTCAGCGGCTTTACCAACAAGCACCCCTCCCCAGTGTCCCTGGCCTGAGGGAGGGGCTGTGGGGGGTGGACAGGCCAAGGCAGCTTACCGAGCTGCAGCCAGGAGCACCAGGGCCTAGTTTCCCCTGGTGCCTTCTCAACACTCAAGCTCCTGCTGCCACCCCCAAAGACTTGACCTCATGCCTGGAGACCCTGTAGCCCAAGGAGTTATATCACAGCCACTTCCAGAGTCTGTGATGCTCCAAAAATGCCTGCGGAACGAATGTGTTTGTTGAATGAGTCCTTTGTTTAGTGACAATCCCAAGGCCAGTGGGGCTTGCAGCAGTGCCGCCAGGAGGAGGAAAGTGGAACAGGCACCAGGCAGAGGACGGTGTGTGAGCCCCAGTGACCTTCATCAGCACTCGGACCTGGCAAGGTCACGGCTCTGCAAGGCTTGGGGGAGGCAGCTGCTCCTCATGACCATAGCCAGCTAACCACAGGCGCCAGATAGAGCACACAACACCAGCTGGATTGGGGCTCTTTGTTCCCACAGGGTATCCTAACCAGGCCAGGAGGTCACCTGACCCCGCCCAGGCAGGCGGCGACCGGCCTGGGAAGACCCAGGCAGCAAGCGGCCCAGCCTGGCCACGATGTCCTGTGGCACGGGGCCCAGGGAGATGAGCTTAGGTTCAGCGACAGGCTTGGAGGGAAACCACACGCTGCCACCTCCTCCTGCGTGGCGTGGGCAGCTTCCTAACCTCACTGAGGCCCAGCTCCCTCGTGCATTTGGCCATGCTTATTTCCTGAGGGCCTAGTA
>PVKH010000377.1:0-39441 GCA_004027955.1 Chaetophractus vellerosus
TCCTTCAGATACATTTTGAAAGACAATCCCATTGGCCCCATAAAACCCACCATACTTCTGTTGTTCATTTACCACTTCCCAGTGTCTTGCCATTTTTCCCTTGATATATTACTTCCATTTTCATTACTTTTTAGGAAAAATGCAAAACCATTTCTCTTATGTATGTTTGACATTGATGTAAGAAAATAAATTTAAATTTTGTTTTTAGATCTAAAGTAGACTAGAAAAAGCCATTTATGTGAACACTTTATATCTTTAATTGTATCCTTAAAAACTGGAAAACATACTAAAAATTCTCTCATTTCCCTACAAGCACTTTTAAAAATCACTTCACTAGTTTATATTATAAAATGAATCCACAGAAAATTAGCATAAATGGAGTGTAACACTTATGGATAAAAACCTATGCTTAAAAATTGTGCCAAAGCTGACCTGTGCTCCTAGACTACAGTTAATAAATTTATCTCATGCATTTATATCTAATTTGCATGGAAATTCTGAAGACAGAAGAGACTTAGTCTGATCATTCACAGATTAACAATCTACTGTAACTGCCTGAACTGCCAGGAAAAGATCTCTTTACTGATTGAGATGGAATCAATGATTACTGGTTTTGGGGTAGGGGGTAAGGCATGGGGATACCTGGAACTGCAGTTATATACCTATAAACCACACTTGCTACATAGTTCTAGATGCTCATATTCCTGGAATCATTTAGAATTTTATACAAATGTTATCATTAGTAACAGACAGTATGTTAGATATTGTTAGCATGGTTGGGCCAGAATAAGACAGATTGGGCCTTTTCTGCTCCCTATGCTTTGGATCAGGCAAGGTTGAAGTATTTCTCTTTCATTAAATAACATTAAATCTAGGGGTCTCTATTAGGTTTCTGGTGTTAGGGTCCTCACTATTGACTCATTTTTTACTTCACTCCCATCCCTAATTTGCTCTGCTTTTACCTCCAGAGAAATACTCAATTGTATAATCTGCCTGACACTTCAGGGTCTCTCTTCCAATGTCGACGGTCCCATTATGCATTAGCTAGGCTGTAAAACTTTGCTGCATGAATTAGTGATTAAAAGGCTTGGAAATAAGGAATAAGGACTACAAAAAGAACTGCTGATCAAGCAAACATGACTTACATATTTTTAGGTTATAAGGGGTACTCCCATAGTTTGTTTTTTATCATTAAAGAAGTTACGGGGATTGAACCCAGGACCTCGTACATGCGAAGCAGGTGCTCAGCCACTGAATTAAACCCTCTACCCCCCTATATGTTTTTATTCCAATTTCAATGGTGTCTTGGTGGACCAATGTATCAGACATTCCCAGGTTAAGTATCAGTTTCTTTAAATAACAGTTTCCTTAGTTAACTCATGACATGATTGTACTATAAAAACAACAAAACCAGGTCAGAACATAAGTGTTTCTACTAAAAACAGGACACTTTACAAACCATTCAATTATAAACTTAGATATAGCAACTGTGTTGACATTAAAATGTTTGTGTAATTTGAAGCACAGTAATATAGATTTTCATAAATGCTAATAAAAAACCACCCTGACTTGCCAAAATTAATGGATAACCAATAAAAAGAAATTAACTCTTAAGGATTACATTTTAATTTTGACATAAAAGACCTGCATATTTTAAATCATTAATTAGAATATATTTATTTATTATTTTACAAAAATAGCCTCATTTTGAAAGTTTAAAGCACACTTTAATCAATATTAATTATAGCTATATTCAGACCAGAACAAATTAAAAAACTAGAGGTTTGCTTTGTTTTTATATTTATTTATTCAATAGCTGAATCATTCATTCACTTAGTTTATGATTCGAATATTTTCTCTTCCTAAATAACTTTATACATCTGGTACATTTGGGAATTATACTTTTCAGATTATCATCAATTTTTCAGAATTCCACTTTTTGTTCCTAAACATACAAACCTTGGAACACCTCAACTCCTTTTGTATATAAACATTTAAGCACTGGTATATTCATTTTGTGTTTCTATGAATTCCAGAAGATGTATTTGTTTTAATTCAGATTTATACAGACCACAGTGTTCCTTAAGGGAATTAGATATATTTAAACAATATGGCCTAAATAAATATTTTGAGTAAGACTATTGTGGCTTCAAAGGAAGTTTTATTCTAAATAACATTTTTGAAACAGAATAAAAATTTCACATACTATTTATTCACAACAAAATAGAACCAAGATGATCACTAGCCAACTCACCCACACTTTAAAAAATTTAATTATTCCAAGAAACTACCAAAGCTAGTTAAATCTCAAAAATGTACGTGCTTTCCAAAGAGACAGTGCAGAAGAGAAGAAACAGATAAGTTCTCATTTTAGATGGCACAGTCATGTCGTCCTTCAGGAAATGTTCGAGTGCCTCCCACTCTCTGCTGGGAACTCTGAATATTACCAAGGCACACGCTTTACATTATTCTGAACTACAGGCATTTAAAATCATATTTAAAAGGCTTAAGGAAATTAGTTTACACAAACTCAGAGAAGAAAAGAAAAGGCTTGAAATGAAAAATAATTATAGCTGTCGGTTTTGGGGAAAGTAAGCATAAACATGTACGCCATTTAACTGTTCAGTCAGATGAGGATGAAGAGGAGGAAAGGGACACCAAAAAAAGACCAAGCATTTTAGTCTGATTGTTCCTACCTATGTATGCAGGGACCAGGATGTGGATTCATACCTCGAAACAAGGGTACGGCTGGCAGGGGCTCCCAAACTCTCCCTGTCAACTCCTCCAGGACCCTGGCACCTCATGAAGAGTGCCCTAGAACTCTTTCCTCCATTCTGAAATGATCAGCTCTCACCCACTCCCCAGTAGTAATAACAGACGTCCTTAAACCTCCATCTTTTTCAGAGTAGCCCTTTCTTGTGCTTATCTTTACTACGGATTTTTTGAAAAAGAAATCCATGCACCCAGCACCCACTGTTTCTACTTCCTCACAACCATCCATATTTTAGTTTTGCAATCTGGATACTGCCCCACACTTTCCTGAACTACTCTTTCCAAAAGATAATGTATTCAATTACATCAGGTCACTTTTTCTAGTTTCCTTGTCATTCCAGGCCTCAATGCAACTGGCGGCACTAACTCTCCTTCTTCCCTGGGCTGGAGAAACAATTGTCCTAGTTTTTCCGGCAGTAATTTCTCACTATCTTCTCCACTCTACAGAAATACAGGTGTTTCCCATGTCAGGCTCTTCATTCTTTAATTTGGTAATTTCATCCCCTCCTACAGCTTTGAATAGTATCACTATGCAAAAGCCTTTACTTTGCAGCTAGGCACTATGTTAATAGTTAAGGAAATGGAGGGCACAGTCCCTGTACTCAAGGTTGGCAGGCAGTGGGTTTAAAGATGAGAGCCTAAGAATTCAACTTGAAAGTCAGAGATTCAGACCTCAAACCCAGGTCTCTGTAAGCCTCCGGACTGCAGACTGATAATCTTGGGTCATAATTCCATTCACAGCTAAGTGGTTATGGACAGAGCTATCATATCAAAATGATCAATCAATCCTTGCTTTTCCTACCTTCCACTCTCACTCTTTCTACCCTAATTCGACTCATTTTTTTTCTAGAATATTTAAACAGGTTTGATGGTTAGGCTGATGTGTCAACTCGGCCAGGTAATTGTGTCCAGGTATTAGGTCCAGCAAGCCCCGGGCTAATTGTAATACAAGAGCATTTATGGACTTCGATCACCAGTGAGTTTACTGCATGGATGGCTGATTACATCTGCATCAATCAGGGAAATTGGATCAAGAATGGATGACGCTTTTATCCAATCAGTTGACTGCCTTAAAAGGGGAAGTGATTTCAACATTCAGAGAGAATTTCCCAACTCGTCTTTGGACAGCCAACTTCTCCCAGAAACTCATCAAGGACTTTTCATCGGAGCCCCTGGCTTGCAGCCTGCCTGCGAAACCTGGACTTGTGCATCCCCATGGTCACGTGAGAGACTTATAAAATCTTATATTATTGAAAGATATCTCCTGTTGATTCTGTTTCCCGAGAGAACCCTGACTAAAACAACAAGTTCATAATTAATCTACCTTTTCTCCCCAGACCAGTGATGGGTCACTCTTCTTAAAGCCCGGTACTGTTTGATCCTTTTGTATGGCCCTTGTCTTAACTGGGGTTCTTTTCACCCTCCTACCACCCCTTCCTACTAGAATAAAAGTAGTGGATGTTAATCACGGTTAACACTGCAGAACTCTCTGTCATTCATTACCTGTTGGCTCTCCACCTATTCACCTTCCAACCCCTGCCATGCATTATAAATTCCTGCTCATCCTTCAGATTTCAACTCTGATATTACTTCCATTCCTCATAGAAGTTTCCTTTATCTCCCATTCAAGGCAAGGTCCCCACCTGTCTCCTGTATCACAATGGATTTTTCTGTATTAGCACTTAATACCCATTGTGAATAATATAATTATCAGTGTGATTATCTGATTACAGCCTGTATGGTCCTCTAGAATTTAAGCTCCTTGAGGGCAAGAGAGCATGTCTGTTGGGCTTATAATATATACTGGCAAATAATAGGTGCTCAAAAGGCACATTAAAGAATAAATGATTCCCAGAGCCCCTTTCCTCATCTTGTGTATCACAAGACTATCAAAAGAATTATATGAAATAATGAATATAAAATTCATGGCACTGCACCTGGCAAGAGTAAAAAGCTCAATAAATAACTATTTATAGCCTCAAGAAGCAGTCCACATACTATTCTGATATTTGTATAATTTTTCACAATGTATAATGTGTTCTTCCATAACCTTGTAAAAATGTTTAACACATATTTTGTCTTAATGAATAAATTAACACCTTGACACGCGCAATGCCATATTATCCCTACTACAACCCTTTAAGGTGGACACAACCAGGATTACTATTTCTGCTTTATTACTGACATGCAGAAATACTGTTATATGGCTCTTAAATAACACAGTGGGCAGTAAGACAAATATCCCAATTACTAACCAGTTTATTTCCCTTACTTATAGGAAAAGGAATAAAACATATAATTAAAATAAATAAATTATAAATATTCATATTCAAATAAATTATAAAGAGTCAATCATAAATATTCATATCTAAAATACATAAAGCGGTACTAGTAAAAAAAAATTAACTCAGGTTCTGTTGGTAACACTTTTATATTTGAATATTAAATAAAAGTTCATTTGAAAGTGTTCTGAATGAGTTCCAAAGCCCTATTCAAATAGAAGATTCTGTTATTGCTGAAAGTGAAGTCTCTTATTAAGCTTTATTATACTCATACCTGGCTTACCTCCACAAGTATACATGAACTTAACATTGATCTTTTCACAAAAGGACATTTCTCAGGAAAGCACAGATTGTTGCTTCAGTTAATATTTAGTGTGCTTCACAAAAGAACTATACAAAAGATTAAGTAAGAACTCTCCTATTAGCTGCTCCTTGTTTGGGAGGACTTGCCCAGGCTACCTGACACATAATAACAAAAAAAGCAAAACAAGGCCATGGGGCAAATAGAAGTATGAAACATATTCTGAAGGAGCAATCATAGTGAGAGAACAAGAACAGCAACATGAATGAATGAATGAATGAATGAATGAATGAATGAATGAATGAATGAATAAAAATTCATTTTAGGCCTGTGCTTTGTTGTCTTTCTGCAAGAAACTGTTCACAGAGAGCTCTCTTCAAGTGTTCACTAAGTCTAACCAAATCTCCCATATATAACTAAAAATCCTTCTCAGATCCACTTTCTCCTTGGCAAGTTCTGAGGAGGATAACCAGACTTAAGACTTGGATTATGAAATTTACTTGAAATATATATTTTTTTAATTTGTTTTAAAGATTTATGTATTTTATTACATATCTCCCCTTCCCCCCGCTGCGGCGACACGCCGAGACTGGTCACTGCGCAGGCGTGGCTTTCCCCGCTTGTGGGCGGTCTCTGCGTTGGTTCATGGCCGGCTTTCAGTTCGCGGGTGGCTGGCTGCGCTCCATCTGCGGGCGACCTGCCCTGCCCGTGGCGGCTCTTGCCATGTCCGTGGCAGCTTCTTGCCCTGCCCACGGCGGCCTCGGCCCGCCCATGGTGGCTTGCCATTCTCAAGGTGGTCTGCCCGCTAGGAGAGGTCCCCGGGAATCGAACCCGGGGCCTCCCATGTGGTATGCCGGTGCCCTATCCACTGGGCTATCGAGCCGGCCTGAAATATTTTTAAATGTTTAATAGTTAAGTACATGGCCTACATTATTAACATTAATTTACAGAAAAAGCTCATCATTAATGTAGTATCCATTCTGTCACACCATTTCTACTTAGGTGTACAATCTAATATATAAATTAATTGGCTAAATGTTGACCAATGACAATTGTTCTTTTTTATTTTTAACAAGAACAAATTTCTTATTAAACTAAATATTCTGCAAGTCCCATGTAATTATCATAAATACATAAAACCGGCACACTCTCCATGGGGGTACAAAGTGTTATAATTAACTCTTATTACTTCATCACTGGATAATGGATGTGTTATTCACCTCTGAACATACGTATACAGATGTCTAGAAAGAAAGATGTACACGATGTCAAAAGTAAAATGAAGTGTTTCCCAGGATAGGAAAATTGTTTTCCAATGATACCTTTGTCTTTTTTTTTTTAATTTGGTGAACAGTCTTTATTTATTTACCCCACCCCACCCCCCTTTTCCTGCACTCGCTATCTGCTCTCTGTGTGTTCTTCTGCGTCTGCTTGTCTTCTCTTTAGGTTGCAGTGGGAACCAATCCTGGGACCTTCCAGGGTGGGAGAGGCGCTCAATCTCTTGTGCCACCTCAGCTCCCTGGTCTGCTGCATCTTGATGTGCCAGCTCTCTGCGCAGGCCAACACTCCTGTGCGGGCCAGCACTCCACATGGGCCAGCGCTCCGCATGGGCCAGCTCTCTGGTGAAAGACATGCCGCACCAGCCAGCATGTCTTTCACCAGGAGGCCCCAGGAATTGAACTCTGGACCTCCCACATGGTAGACAGGAGCCCAATTGCTTGAGCCACATCCATTTCCCTACATCTATCTTTTAAAAAAATCTGGAATAAAAAGTTATCTAACACACCCGGAAGCTGATTATTTTAGGATTGCCACAGAATATAATAAAGTAATTTCAAAGTAACAGCTACCACCTGTTGTGGATGAGGAGAGTGACCTTGCATGTGGCAAAAAAATGGGAGAAGCATGGAGGTAAACAGGACTTCCACTATATGTACACACCTTGTATATGAGAGTTTAGACAGTACTTCAAATATGGCCACAAAGCCTGAAACAGACCCTAAGAATTCACATTACAGAAATTGCTAAGTTAGAAAAATTCCCCCTGTATAATTCTCAGGACACTTTTCTCCCTTCTGCTCTAACATTGTAGATATGTACAACTAATTGAAAAGCAGACACTTCCAAAAGCAGTGCCTTGAGTTTTGGCTAAGACTTGGAAAGTCTACAGGGTCCTAAATATGGCCAAATCACAATGCAGCCTGAATAAAGAAATTCTAAATTCTAAATTCTAAATTTTGACAGGCAACTATTCAACTTTCTTAACACATGACTAAACCATGAGAAACTTACTTCTACTTGGTTACAAAACATAGATGGCAAAATAAACCAAGAAGATGCAAGTTGGATAGAGGTAAAGCTTTGAGCAAAGGAACCATGTTTTTAAATATCTTACCAAAAAAGCTTTATAACATTAAAAGACCACATAACTCTGACCATGAGAATATTACTAGAAACCTATAGCTCTAGTAAGGTAGGTATGTTTTCTTTATTTATATGAAGAAACATATAAATCTGAGTTTTAATAGGGCAATGCCACAGAGTTCACAAGAAGTGATTACTGGTGATTAAAAAGCTTGATGTAAATGTTGAGAGCTCACAAGTGTGTTAAACCGCACTGTAAATACCACTACTCATAATTTGATAATAATTACAATAAATGAGAAGCAACGAAGTAATTCTGTCCACTTAACCCATTCAAGATGTCACACAATGGGAAATTAAGGCAAGAGTATGTATCTCATTTGGTGGTGACATAAATAGAAAAGTGAAAAATTAACATTTCAAAAAAAGGTTCCTTTTAGTTGTCTAATTGTTTTTAATGTTTTTTTTTAAGATTTATTTTTTATTTATTACGTCCCCCCCGCCTTTCTGCTTGCCCCTGCTGTGTGTCCATTCTTGCGTTCCTCTCTGTCTGCTTTGTCTCCCCCCGTTGTGGGGACGCGTCGAGACTGGTCACTGCCAGGCGGCTTTGCCCGGCTTGTGGGTGGCTTCTGCTTCCATTCACGGCTGGCTCCGCTTCAGTTCGCGGGTGGCTGACTGTGCTCCGTTCGCGGGCAACCTGCCCTGCCCGTGGCGGCTTTGCCCTGTTCATGGCAGCTTTTTGCCCTGCCCACAGCGGCTCTGCCCGCCCATGGTGGCTTGCCCTTCTCAAGGCGGTCTGCCCGCTAGGAGAGGTCCCCAGGTACCGAACCTGGGGCCTCCCATGTGGTGTACCAGCGCCCTATCTACTGGGCTATACGGCCGGTCCCCTGTTTTTAATGTTATGTGAATAAATGGCAATCTGATTAAATTTAGCATTTTGTTTTATCTATGAACTCTGAAATTTCTTGGTTTTCTTTTCAAGAGAAAGCACACTATCCTAAGACAGAATGTCTGAAACTCATGGGTTAGTTCAGACTCACAACAAGGGCCAGATGCCATTGGTTTAACAGTGGACAATGTGGGCAAGATGAAAAGCCGGGCAATTCAAAGATGTCCAAACATCAAGAAAACATCATGAGAGAAGAATTACTGCTATCTGAGTCCTTCTGACTGACCAAGTAATAAATACTTCAGAAATAACTGCAACAGTCATTCACTGAGAAAAGGTGGCTTCTGAACACCATTTACTGATGGAAATTAGGAGATTTAAAACCTCATTTTGACTTTCTCTTAAAAGGCAATATCCTAATGCAATACATACTTTCTTTTAGTGATTATTAAAACCATCTAATTCCATAAGACATCAGTCCCTAAGAGACACAATGTAGCATAATAACTGTTCTTCACCCAGTAGGCCTTATTACACAAATGCTCATGAAGAAGTGGAGAGTGAACGAACAAAGGAATTGCACTGCAGCTTAAATCTGAAAAACCATTTTACTTTGAAAATGTCAAAACTTAATATTATCTATTTAAAAACTCAATTATTTTTTTAAATCCACTCCCATTTTTCTATGAGGAAAATACAGGGCAACTTTCAAAAACATCTGGGCAAAAAACTCAAACTCTCATTTACAGTACTCAGTACTAATATCAAGATGCTAAAAAACTTAAAGAGAATTTGTTAAAAATTTACAATGGTGAATTCTGTCAGGCAAACTACCAAAAGTATTGCTCAATCTACTGTGATGAAAAAAATCACTTTAGCAAAAGTCAGGAAATGAATTTGGTTTTGGGGGTGGGGGGGGAGGGCAAGGAGGGAAAACCATAAACTTCTGGGTACATGTTTATACATGAGAGTGAATATTTCTGTGACTATGTGTGAATATATAAGCACAAACAGGGAGAAAGGGATATACACATAGGCACATAAATTTTCACAGACATGGATCCAATGAGCATCTCTAGTCATTACCTTACCATCACAACCTACTATCAATCGACACGAGGAAGACCCCATTTAAATAATTTAGGAGTTCAGAGTAAAAATCAACAGCGGGATATAGCCAATTATATAAGGAAAATACTCATGCTTCTATGGCATCAAAGCACATTCAAGCTTTGGAGAACATGTGTTATTTTTTTCCCCAATTAAATTAAGCCTATGGTAATACAAGCTATTTTGTTAGGCAATTAGTAATATTAGAGAAACAGGAAATGAAAAGGCATTTATTTAGGCAGAAACATTTTCTTTTCTAACCTCACAGTTAAAAATTAAAATAACCTATCGCCTGTATGCTTATAAATCGTACAGACTACTTAGACAACTGTGATAACATAACTAGAAAGGAAATAATCTTTCTATGAATTTATCTATCATTTATTTGAAAATAAGGGATTAGCTCCAAGTGAAAAAAACAACTGAATTTTAACTCAGCTGAGTGTACGTTTACCAGAATACATAACTTTCTATAAAAAGCCAGAGCACATCTGAAATCATATGAATCCTAAGTAATATTCATCTCATTTCACCTTAATGATGAATCAGCAAGTTTGTATTCCATTGATACACTTTTTATTCATTTTCACTAATGCAATTTGAAAGGTGGTAATATGATTACATTTCTCTATGGCATTCATGAAAACAATTACTAATATAATATGATAGCAAAGACATTAATAAGGAAGGAATTTATAATGAGATGCAAGAAGATTTATAAACCTTTAAGCACTTTACAAAGAAACTACTCCTAATTAAGCAAGAAACAAGAAAAGATAAAGTCTAAGTTCTGGTATTTCCAAAGCAACTTCAGCCCTAGGAAGAATGATTGTTTTGTATAATGATCCCAATACTTCGGTGACCAAGCAGAAAGGTGGAGGGGTAACCCAAGACTTGTCCCAAGTTGTACTAACTGTACATCATCCTAAATCAGTAATGCTTCTCCTTCCCACACAGTAGGGCAAGGACTCCATGAAGGAAAGTTCCTCTAAATCTTTATCCTCTAAAAAGAACCAGCTACATTATTTTAAATGCCAGTGCACAGAAATCAATCCATTTACCATAAGAGAGCATAAGTTGGGTGACCTTTAAGCTAAACTTACTGCTCCAGGTTTGTGCAAAGAATTTACCCCAGCGAAGCAACAAGGGAGACAAGCATTTTAGAATTGATAATTTCAAATGACATCTGATTATCCAGGCCAACTGAGGCAGCCTTTGTGAGACTAAAAATATCCCACATTTGCACAGTACCACAAAGCTTGTGTAATATTTGAAATACATTCTTTTATTTAATCATCAAAAATCCCTGAAATTAGAGATTTTTTCCAGTGGCAGAAAATGAGGCTCTCAAATGTCCCTAAATAGCCACAGCTAGCAATCCAGGTCTCTTTCTACCCTGCCAGGGTATGAGGTAAGGAATGGAATAATCCCCCTTGCTGCCCTCCTTCTTCTGCAGTGAGATTTCTTCAGATTTTTTCCTTTCCAATTCCAATTGGAGTTTAGGATTCTCTAAGAGATGTGGAGGAAACTACACAGAAAAGGAGAGGGACAAGTGAAGGTTTAAGCAACTTGAAAAAAGCAGCAGAAACTGATAAGTAAGCAGTTAACAACTGATCCTAGAATTTCCTAGAAACAAAATTTTAAATTTTAGATGGTGAAAGGTAATCAAGATTACACATGGATTCTTTAAATGGTTACATTAAGGAAGGCCAAAATCTGAAAAAAGTGAGGCAAAATATTCCCAAGAACACGTGTATTTTATAGCATCTTACTTAAACCTGTCTTGGGATTTCTGAGTTGCCTATTAGTAGCATTTCTCAGCAGATATTTAATACCTTCCATTGTACACATAACTGTGCACCATAATTATATCTCATTATGAAAGTATATGTTTCTTTGCCCAAGAGCAGATATCACCTCAGGAATCATACCTACTGCAAATAATAATAATGATATGATGAACCGTCTACATGCCCCTTTATGCGTTATTTATGTTAGGTCATAGATTCCCCAGGGGTGTGTGTGGAGCACTGGACTGGCTTCATTAGTGCTTCATATAAATCACTGAAGGCACATCGTGATTTTACTAGTGGCTAGAGCCAGTGGAATTTTTCAAGTGAAACCTCTCAGGTAATCCATTTTTTAAAAAACATACATACAATGTAATCATTTGTTCTAAAAAGTGGTTTACCCACATTCAAAGGGTTAAACTCAGATGCACAGGGAAATCCCACAAATTTACATGGAATCCACAAAGCATCTGAAGGTAAAATGTGCCCTAGAGTATTGAAAAAACATTATTCTCTTTTTTCTTTGAAGGATTAGCTGGTTTAAAAGACAAAGAAAGACACATATCTAAAGAGAAAGTCAGCAATGAACAGAAATCTAGCTGCTAACAAATGCTTCACAATCACTAAGCAAATTGAGAGACCTACGCAATGGTTGTCAGTAACTTTGAGCTAACTCTTTAAAATTAAAAAATAAATAGGAAGCCTTGTGGAAAAAGTCTTCAGAACAATGTTAATGCCATATCGGGCATGTGGACTGGGTTCACATGTGTGTCAGCTGAATCAACATAATGGGCTATAACAGTTTCGAAGCAGCTCATATGGTCCACTGGGTCAATAATCCGTGAACTAAGAAGGATTTACTTGATAGACTATAAATGGTTCATAAGAACTCTAGAATCACTCCATCAGATCAAAAATCCAATTTTCATATGGTGCCTTTCTACAAATTAGCCAAAAGAAGGTAATGGCTCTGAAGGACTTCAAGGTCTATCAGTTAAAAATTCACTTTTTAAAGAACAGTGTAGAGGAGGAAGATTTAAACTACACATTTTCTGTTTCTGTGTGTGAATCAACCTATTTAAGGGGGAATACACAACAGGAAATATTTAAGGACCCTTTAACATTTTCCTAGAGATTCTCAAATGTATGGATCCAAACAACTAAAGCACACACACACCTACACACCTTCTCATATCTACATACACCATGAATAAGAAAATTACAAAACCCAGTTACTAGGATAGCAAGATTTAAAAATAGAGATTTGCATTTTATTTTTCTTCCTTTCCATGATTTGTCTTAGGGGTCTGCTGTGTGAGGTCTGCAGAGACACTGGGACAGCATACAGATACTAGTAAACTCTTGTTTTAACTTACAGAGAAGCAGGAAGAAGAAAGTATAAAAGGTAAACAGCAAAAACTACAATAGGATTTTCAACATTTAAAAGCAAAAGCAGTGGGTCCACTCCCTGTCCAGAGCTTAAAGAGCTAGGGTTCACACACAGAACTGCAACTTCTGCCCTCTCTAGATTGAAGAGCCTTTATCCTGTATTTGTGAATGTCATTACATATTCACACTAGGTGACAGTGGTTGCAGATTATTTTTTTAAAATATAAGCCTATCTATGTGAATAACTGTATTGACTGAGCTCATGGCAATGAAGAAAAGCAAAGAAAAATGCCCCCAAAATATAACAGGCTGTAATTACAATTCTTAACAAAAAAGAATTCCTTTTCTAGGGAAGAAAATGATCTATCACCTCTCTCTCTCAAAATGCTATTAGCCCCTCTTCATCATAAGAACAAGAAGGAATCGTCTCTTTTTCTTTTTACAGGAGTAACACTGAATAAAATAATGAATGTTTTTACATCAAAGTATATTAGCTATTGACATAATCTCAGTCCTCCTAACATTTACACAAGGGAAAGAAAAATTCCAATAATTCTGAAATAGACAGATAAAACTTTTCTCTGTGGCTACGGCCACGTACTATTATATTTAACTGCTTATTTTTTAAAAGAGCCTTATTGGTGCTCTCTGAAGGATTTTCTTTTATACATAGCTTTATCCTATAATTTTGTCCCTGATGGGCACACTGCCTAAATTTAAACACAAACAGTCAAGCAATGAAGAAACATTAACACATTTACTGTGAACAAAAACTCCCAGTTGTACAGTGAAATTTTAATACATTTCAACTTATCTCTTTTACTAATGGGGAGAGTACAAACCCTGCAGGAATTCGCTCTGCAAACTGGTAATTACAGAAGACTCACTTTTTTATAATGCATATGTATAGCCAGACACAAAAAACCCTGGCTGCCCTTTTGATATAGGTTACAATAGGAATGTTTTTAAAAATTATGAAAATCTACAGCAATTCTAAAGGAATGCATTATTTCATGCAAAAGTGTCCTTTAGCTCTGCATAAGGACACAAATATACATATATTTAGATATTTGCTTTACACACCAGAAAGCACAAGCCTTATCAGCATGCACTCTTATGTCACTTTCCTGAGTAATCTTAGTATAGAGAATAAATCTGCTTCTATTTGTATAAAGCTAGTTGTGATTTTAAATATCACAATTTATTGCATAAAAATGATATTCTTTCATCCCATGCCTAATTTTCCTATTGTGCACCCTTAGGTTTGGGGACTTAAATATATATTTTGAGATCCCATGGAGTCTCTTCATTAAATAATAAAGGACTCCAAACCAATAATTTGTCTCTCAGTATCAGCATACATGCCCCTTGATGATAGCAGCTCTCTGTGAACACCTGCAGAGAACAAGAACCATATATTGTAATATGAATTATAGTAGTTCAGATAATTGACAGAAATGAAGTAAAATCTCTGGTACTATTCACATCGCTTTCTGGACACCTTATATTTATCTGTCAAATTTCTGGTTCCATAACAACTTTCTAAGAAATTGAAATCTGCTAGACTGCTAAAAGAATATCAATACATAATTTTCATTAAACAAATGTTTCGAAGTATTGGCATACTGGAAAGAAGTGAAAGCAGATAAAGCTTTTAAGTTGATATAACTTTTCTAACAGTTTGTGAATTTCAAAAAAATATATTTAAATGATGAAGTTGCTAAAAACATCTGTCTATACTGTTATCTCCAAATTCCAGGGATAACTATCTGAAAATGGAAACCATAAAATTCACATGAAACATACCGCATGTGTTTACTGACAAAACATGCAAGTTGCTATACAGAAATCATTGCCAAATCACTCAATTTCAGATAAAACAGTGACATGAAGTAACCATTCTCAGCAATCTTGAGAATCGACTCCCATTAACCAGGAAGGGGCATCTCAGATACCCTAGGAATAAGTGTGTTCTTCCAGGACCATGTGCATACAGCTCTTCTTGGAGGCAATGCTAGTACCGTTCTGACCTTAGGTGTCCCTGGCATTACAGAAAGGAATACCTTCCACTCCACTGTTACCGCCTCTCCGCTCCCAAAGGCGACTTACAGAGTAGTATGTCTGAAACCAAAGAAAAGACAGAGAGATGGCTGTCTCACAGCTCAAGAGGCAGGCATTTGCTCTGTCACAGGGAATGTGTATATCTTTAGGCACCATCTACAGCTTCTATCTGCCAAGGAAATGACATGCTTCTCGTGTTTAAAAAAGCCAAAAGCCAACATATGTGTTTTTCAATATTAGTTCTTTAAAGTTAGTTTTTTGCAGTTGTCCCATTTCTTTCTTGATCCAAGTATTACTTTAAAAAGTCAAGTAAGCTTTGGCTTTAATTTGAATACATTAACTCAGAGAAGATAACATAAATACATCTCAAGGACAGCTACGTGATAAAACTTTAGCCTTTGCAACACGCATTCACGCTATATAAACATAACTGAACATAAAAGAGTAGCGCTTTTAAAATGTATTTCGTCTATCATGACTTTGTTCACTAAGAGTCTATCACTTGGAAAATACAGTGCTAGAAGATGTGAAGGGTAAAAAAAAATAATAAATATACTGCCTGCTCCCTCCTAACTGAATTTCAAAGGCAAAGTGACTGGGAATGTAAGCTTAATGTCAAACATATTCAATTAATTTGAAGGGATAAATTATAACTTTTATGTGCTATAGTAATTTATAGCTTTCTTAAGATCAAAAAGAAAGAAGAAAAATTTCAATATTCCCTTTTCCTTGCTGCAGGGCACAGCAACGGCTGTGAGAGAAGCATATATAGAACAGCCCTTCACGACAAAACATACACACCCTTCTAACACCTTCTCCAAATGAATGATTCCTTCAGTTTGTCTTTCAGTAAAGTTAAAAAGTAATGTGAGGGAGTCCATCTGAATTCCCTGCACAAGCTGAAGAAATCCTCCCCATGTGTTTCCAACTCTAGAAAGGAATGAAATGGTAGAGCTGTTAAGGAGTCCTGGATAATATATAGCTGGCAAATTAAAAATAGGTAAATACATTAATATATGTTCAACACTTTCACATATCTGAATTTCTCTTTGATGATTTAGAGGGCATTTCCATACACTGTAGTGCTTCCATTTCTTCAACAGGAGTAAAGTAGACCAAGCCAGTATATTATTGGATGACTGAATAAACATATGCACACAAACCAGCTTTAGCTGTCCATGAAGAATGATAAAGATGACAGTAGCGACTGATAAAAGTTTCATGGCATTTATCACTCACCCTGATGTATAAGAAACCTACTCCTAGGGGCCGGCCGTATAGCCCAGTGGATAGGGCACCGGTATACCACACGGGAAGCCCCAGGTTCGGTTCCCGGGGACCTCTCCTAGCGGGCAGACCGCCTTGAGAAGGGCAAGCCGCCATGGGCGGGCAGAGCTGCCGTGGGCAGGGCAAAAAGCCCCTAAACACATGACCACAGATTCTTCTGCTATTCATGAAACCTGACATCAGTACCAAAATAGAAAACAAAAAACACTAGAGAACACATTGGCTTTCTGCAGAGAGCCTTGTAGTTCTGAAAGATGGTTGTTTCCTATACTATTCTGGACAATCAGTATGTTCCACTTGGGCAAACCATAAATAGATCAGGGCCTCACAAAGCACAATTCAATATGATTTTCACTGAAACATAATCTGAATAACCATAAAGCTGGCAGTGAACATGTTTTAATATTTTATGTTTGATCATATCCAGTAAACATGAGGCTATTATTTTAATTGTAAAATATATTACCTGTGTTCAAGTTAACACCGAGGTGCAGCTGCCAGAAGGTATGTCTGAGATAAAAGTAAAGTATTTAACAATATGTGCACTACTGTTTTCTTTTAGTCTACTGATATACTGACAAAGTCAGCTTTTTATTCCTTAATCAGAGGTGATTTCACACATTTTAGAATTAGGTGAACAATGTTTACCTGCCTATATACTGGCTGCCAAAACATCATTTTCATAGTTATTTCTTTGAAAAATATTTTAGATTCTGTGCTTCAATTAATTAAAAGTTATTTTTGCCAAATTAATCTACCTGAATAATTTTTAAAAATTAATGTTAGGATGGGAATACCTCTGGTGCTGGGGCAGTATAAATTTTTTTTTTTATATCCCCCCTTTTCTGCTTGTTCTTGCTGTGTTCATTTTTGCGTTCTTCTGTGTCTGCTTGTCTCCCCCATTGCGGCGACCCACCAAGTCAGCTCACCGTGCAGCAGCCCTGCCTGCTCACGGGCGGCTTGTCCTCCCCGCAGGGGCTTGCCCTGCCCACGGCGGCTTTTTCCTTCTCAAGGCGGTCTGCCCGGGACCTCCTATGTGGTAAACCGGCGCCCTACCAATTGAACTACAGCCAGCCCCAGCAGTATAAAGTTATAATGCTGTATCAGCTACTGAATCTAGTTTGTGTGAGGCTATTATACTTGAGTTAGTATCTTGAGTCTGTGCACACAGGTGTCAGGTATGTTACCTTTTCTCCTGAGAAAACAAAACACATAAAGGAGAGAGGGGAGAAATGTAAAATATGTCCTAATAATCTTCAAATGTGAAAATGTTTCTTACTTTCATTCTGGATCACAGCAAATGGTACTTTCCTTTCATTATTTAGATATCTTAGAGAGGGTTCAAGGAAAGGAGAAGGTGAGGTTTATCAATCTGCTGAGAAAACAAGGCGTCACAGCACAACCCCATCATCTTTGGCTATGGGGCAATTATTTCCACTTCTTAACAAATGAAGCTAAACAAAACTCTTATCCATTAAATATAAAAAGACAATATAGGTATATGCAAAATCATCTCTGGTACCTTACAAAAGTCCAGATATCCAGTCCACACTCTAGAATTATTAAATTAGGATCTCAAGTGCACTTAACACTGCGCAAGTGGGAGGGCCTGCTCAAAGTTTACGCTCTAGGCACCTCTCTTATCTCACCCTGTTCCTGGCTCTGTAATTCTGAAAGCTACTATGGTATACATACAAGAGGCACTGAACTGAGTACAAGAAGATGCTCCGTTTAAAGGACTTCAGGGGTGGAAGGAAATCCTGAACTTGTTTCACATCCCTTTGGATATCGTAAGGGAAGTAAGCAGTTTCCTGAGGAAGATCTCATGAGCTTTCACAATATTAGAAAGCACAGCCTCTCACACGGAGCTGTGGTCCAATCCAGCTGCTGAAGCAAGATCCTACTACATGCTCCTGAACCTGAAACTGATGGAGAAGGGAAGAGGAAGCTAGGGAGGGCCAGGGTCTGGGTACCTAAATGGGCTATCCATTTTCATTTTAAATGGATGCAGGGAAGAGGCATAAATGATTAATAGGTCTAATCAATTCCCTTAGTAATTCCCTTCCTCCCTACTGCTACCACTCACCAATTTCTCAATAAGCATTTAAGAAAGTAGAGAGTTTGCCTACAATGGGCAATGACTGCAGCCACGGTTCTATAAGGGGAAGCTGAGTACTGTCTGTAAATTTTAAGAGATAATGTATAGGTAAGTGTCCAGAGCGTACGCCCTCCAATGTAAGTGCTCAGTAATTCTTCTCTTCCCTTCCCAGTTCCCTCTCCTGTGCAAAATCATCCAAGTATGGCAGCAATATAGAGCAATCAAATTTTGACATACTTAAAATTTTCTAAGGGCAGGGCACTGATCTGCTTTCATATTTTTTTATCATTCCAAACCCTGTACAGTCACTAAATCCTTCACTCTTGACCCTTATAAATATAAAACAGGTTCTCTGCCTAATTTACAGTAATTGGATCTGAATTGGACCAAATGGTTCCCAAACTGATTTCTGAAAGACTAATATGCCCTCTTCTGGCTTTTCATTTAAGAAAACAAAACAAAACAAAAAGGTTAGTTTATTAGATACATAAAAATGTAAGCTAAAGAGCAGTCTATTTCCTATATTTAGTACTAATAATTTTACTCAATAGCAATTTTCTTGAGTATTAATATTCGAAATCCCTGATATTATGTAAGATGAGGATCTCTTCAATGACATGGTGCTCAGCAAAACAGCTTTCAAGGAACTTTTACTGAGTTAAACAAGGCTGAAGATGACATAAATAACATGAACAGGGGTCAGCAAAGATAAATCAAAATATGTGTACCCACCAACAAATTTCGAGAAAAAGTCCTCCCCAAACCCCGGCCTCTCTGAGTATAACGTGCCCAGCCTGCTGCCCTGCTCTATGCCCATTCAGGCTTTCTTTCACAACTCAGGCCGACAGCAATGCCAATTAGTGTCAGTTGTGACGGGGTTTTAGAGACATGGACCTTTGTCTTAAAGGAAGTGGGCTGCAACCACCAACTTGCTCAGGAGCAACCTAACAACCCATTAGATGGAAATGACTTTTTAGTCACTTCCTCAAGGGACCACATCGGAAACCAACGGCTTAGACAGAGAGGAAAATCTACATTTCTTTATTATCTGCATCTAGGAAGATGGGTTTTATCATTTAATGCTACAAAAACCTCATTTTATCTGCTTGTCTCCCCTCTGTGTTCTCAAGAATGTTATTTCTTGATATCATATCATATTATGCTATATAATATTACCTAATAAAATGATGAACAAAATACTTAAGAATATAGGGAGGTGGTCTATGAGTCACCCACTGAAACTTTTGGGAAAAACTGGATTCTATTTCTGGAATATTGTTCGGGAGTAACATTCTGTGCATTGAAAAGATGTTGATGGCTAGTTACCCTCTATGCTTCTAATCGCCAAGGCAGTATTAGATTAGACTAAATCCATCAAGAAGAACAGGAGTAAAGGCTGAAGTTAGGCACTACAAACAGCGACGTTCACGCCTTTACTGCAAAGTCAGGGCAGAGAGGCACTAATCCAGCATTATATCCGTCAGGGCAGAGAGGCACTAATCCAGCATTATATCCACGCGCACATGCTGTTCAAGTCCTAAACTCAGAATTTACTTCCACTCGTAGCATCAGACAGAATACTTCAGTTAAACAAGAAAACTTGCAAGTGGGTAAAATTTAAAACTTCATATTCTTTAACTGTGATTTTAAAAACAAACACTGGCTTACTAAATACTCTTGAGTTTTACAATTTTAATAACTAGGTTTGTCCTAACATTTCTTTTTTTAAAAAAAGGTTGTTCCAAAAAAAAGATGTCCATCAACTGATGAATGGATAAACAAATCGTGAAGTATACACACAATGGAATATTGTGCAGTGGTAAGAAGAAATGAAACCGTGAAACATATGACAACATGGATGAAACTGGAAGACATTATGTTGAGTGAAGCAAGCCAGATGCAAAAGGACACATACTGTATGACTGTGCTATTATGAACTAAATATATTATGTGAAATATAAATATACTATTTGAAATATGAATATGGGTAAAATTGCATATAAAAGACTGTTTTTCTTTGAAGCTGAACAAATGTAGGTTAATACTACAAAATGTTAATATCAGACAAAAAAAACATTATACTAAGACCAAAGAATACTGAATATTGTATGACTCCATTTATACAAAATGTAAATATAATTCAATTTATAAAGATGAAATTAGATTAGTGCTTATGTAGAGCTGGGCAAGGAATGCTAAGGCGTGTGGAATCTTTCTTTTTGAAGTAATGAAACTGTCCTAAAATTTCTGAGATGAATTATGTACAACATTGTGATTATACTAAAAGCCACTGATTATATACTTTGTATGGATCATATGCTCATATGGTATGTGAATATATCTCAATAAAACTGCTTAATAAACAAATAAATAATTGTGCAAGAACAGCCAGAAATAGCAGCTATGTACAGTAGGGGAAACAGAGAGAGACTGAAAGGTGAGGAATTTTCTTGTTTGTTTCTCTATTGCTTGTTTATTATTATTATTGAAATAATGAAAATGCTCTAATAATGATTGAAGCGATGAATATACAACTATGTGATTATACCAAATACTACTGATTATATACTTTGGATGAATAGTATGTTTTATTAATAAGTATCAATAACATTGATTTGTTTAATAAAAAAAAAGTTGTGCTTCTTTACCCATACTCAAAACTGCTCAGTTGACAAATATACTTTCGAAACATTAAACATACATGCACACAAACATAATTTATCAGCAATAAGGAGATCTCAAATGCTTTTACAACAGAGACATCCAACAATCAAAATATCCTTTCTGGTCCAAGACAATTCAATTCGGACAGAAACAAAAGGATAGGAGAATGGAAGTATGAAATCTGACAATAACAGCAGATTTTTCAGCACTCTTAATTTTAGTTGAGCTTCCTAGCGAACATCCCCAGACATTTTTATCATGATATGTTAGGATTTCTGCTCCTATTCTCAACTGAGTTTGTTAATGCATAGAGATGCTATTTTTTCTTTAATAAAAGCTTTTCTGTTAAGGTAATTTTAAACATCTCTCTCTCAAGCTCCTCTTATAAATTAAATGTTTTATCCAACAATATTGTCACAGTTCTTATTAACACATTTATATAAATATTTCATCCTGCCAAAATTTCCTTGCTTAGATCAATTATAAACAGATATAAAAGGATATAAACTCTAGTAAATAAACCTTTGTAAGAGTTTGTATACTAAATAAAATCTTCTTATGTAAATAATTTTAAAGGTCTGAGTTTTATATGATTTTGATGTTGGCTAGATATTCGATTCTTTTATCTTTTTCAATTTGGATCACAATTTAAAAATCATGAACAATTTTCCTGCTTTGTCAACAGAAATATAACTTAATCCAAAGCAGATTCTAGATGCTTTATCTATGAATTCTATCTTAATTAAAACACCTGTGCATGTTTATGAAAAAAATTTTGAACACTTTAAAAGAAAGAAGCATTGCCCCATTAATTTTCTTTATATGCCAACATTTTTTAATTCTGAAAAAGAAACACTGAGCTACTATTTTTATTTTAGAAAAGTTTCATGACATAATTTGAACTCCAGGCAAAATT
Source organism: Chaetophractus vellerosus (assembly GCA_004027955.1). Classification (NCBI taxonomy): domain Eukaryota; kingdom Metazoa; phylum Chordata; class Mammalia; order Cingulata; family Chlamyphoridae; genus Chaetophractus; species Chaetophractus vellerosus. The sequence goes on from PVKH010000377.1 coordinate 21,924, forward strand.
TATAAAACTTTAAAGAATGTAAATCCTTTTCAACTAGAATGATTTTATAAAACGAATACAAAAATACTTCTGGGTGTCATCTGTTTTCATGTATTTGTTCAGTTAAAGTAATGAGGCTACTATGACAAACAAATTGCCTCATTCTTGGAAATTACAGAAATAGTACCAACTTTCTTAATTGACACATGTCCTTCAACATAGACTTCATATTGTGTCTCCTCATACATGTCAAAGAAGAAGTCATTATTGCAAACAGTACAGTTACATTGTAACTGCTTTTTAAAACACACACAGGGAATGGACTTGTCAAAACAACACATACCTAAGTCACTGGAAATAAACAAGTTAGGAAAAAGAAGAGAAAGGCCACTTTATATCAAGATTTACTGTTGTAAAGTATATATTCTTATGTAGTTTACATATTTCATGTCCTGTCTTCGGAGTTAACATTTAATAATACAGATCAACACTTCTTATGCACAAAACATATGCCATGCACTGTTCTAAAAACTCTACATCAACAGAGTCGTTTAACTCTGACATTTATCCTATTAGAAGGATATTACACTATCATTATCTCTATTTTACAATTAAGTTCAAAGTGCAGAGACATTTGGTAATTTCCCCAAGGCAGCCCAGGATTCTTTACTTCCACAGTCTAGCCCACAGTGGCTTTAAACCACTAGGCTTTATTGCCTCAAGGTTTTGAAACCTTTATTTACATTTCACAACTACCGGGAAATAACAAGTGCTACACAGAAGAACTGTTTCCTTAGGTAATGTTTAAGATGCACTGAATAAAATTTTTATATTATTGCCAGAGAAAGAAACCAAAGTGGAGGTTCAGAAAATATGAAATGGGAGGATATTATAGCCCAAGGGAGAGAAAACTGTTATTTTTAGGAATTCTGAGTACACAGTGATATATTTGGTGAGGTTTAACAAGGTGATAGTCCAACCTTTTAACATCTTATTTAGGAAAAAAATTAAAACTTATAAAATGTAAAATTTAGGATACCCACTACAAGAGGGGAGGAAAGATCTTACAACTTCAAAGATGCACAAGATATAGGTCCTCAAAGAGGTAATTACTTACAAACTAGTTTACATGCATATTTAGAACAACAATTAAAGACATGTGTAGAGGACAAAGGTTTGAGAAAACAGATAAAGAATATTTTTAAAGGGATTAACGTTAATATTTAATAAAAGTAATAATAATTAATAATAAAGGGAAGAAAACAATCACCAGCAGATGGTGAAGGATTTGAAGGGTGAAATAAACAGGAACTCAATTTTTAAAAGGAGGGAGTTAGCTTTGAAAAGAGTAATGTGCAACAACCTCAAAGAAAAAACTGAGAAAACAAGGAGAGATGGAGAAAATACAGGAATATAGGGGAAAGAAGGTGGAGTTTCTATGAGGTGTCATTTAAAAGGAACACAAAACCAAGTAAATTTCGTGGTAACCATTTCAACTCAGTGGTCATTATGACAGATGGTTCAAGTTTAAACATTGGAAGCTTTGATAAGGGTTACACTTAGGAGTGAATAGACAATTTTATTATATTCTTAATGGAATAAGATTTAAGGGGGAAATACTGCTTTTGTTACCTTCCCTTACCAATTAAAAAATAATAATAATAACACAGAGAAACTAACACTGCTTGAGCATGGCATAGTGAGCTTGAGTTCACCAAGACAGAGATGCTTTCATCACCACGAGGTTCATTTTAGCTCTTCTTAAAATCTGAGATGAGGGAAGCAGATGTGGCTCATGTGACTGGGCCTCCGTCTACCATATGGGAGGTCCCAGGTTCATTTCCCGGGGCCTCCTGGTGAAGGCGAGCTGGCCCGCGCAGAGAGCTGGTGCAACAAAAAGAGACAAAGAGGAGAGACAATGAGAGATACAACAAAGCAGGGAGCTGAGGTGGCTCAAGTGATTTGAGTGCCTCTCTCCCACATCGGAGGCCCCAGAATCAGTTCCCGGTGCCTCCTAAAGAGGAGACAAGCAGACACAGAGAACACACAGCGAATGGACACAGAGAGCAAGACAGTGAGGCAAAAACAACATGGGGGGGGGGGATAAATAAAATAAATCTTAAAAAAAAATCTGAGATGATGTTTTCCTACCCTTTCTAGACATTTAAGACTTCCAGATAGGAAGCCCCTTAAAATTCTGGTCACAAGCTCTATTAACCTGACTTATAAATTAACCAAAATTGACATCTTTTTAAAAAAGACAACACATCAACAGAAATTTGTCTCCCATAAAGGGTTAGTGCATAAGCACAGATTTTAATCAGTCAGGGAGTCTGGGACCACCAGCTGTACCACCAATAGGGACCTCAGAGCCCTGTGTGTGGTGAGCACAACTTCAAGAAACTTGAGACAACTAACTAACACCAGGGGAAAGCTGGCAAGAGAAGAGTAGAAAGCCTGAGATTAACTAAATTTCCCCTTATCCTCCATTTACTATAGGCAGAGAAAGACTCCTTAAGGGCACTTCCCTATTTCCTAGCTGTGGGGTCTTGTGTAAGTTATCTTCTCTGAGCCCCAAATTCTTCAATTGTAACATCAGAATGGAACCACTCTTTCCACAGGGTTTCTATATACATTAGAAGTAATTTGCTTAAAGAGCTAGCCAATGCCAGACACATAATAAATGGTAAATTAAAGCTAACATTATGATTATTAGTCCTTATCTTAGACAAGATAAGCAGAGAGGAAATCAATTCTAATATAAACGATATATGGCTTTGAGGCATATGTTTTATACATTTAAATATACCCTTACCACTTACATACATAAGCTGGTGCAATAAAAAGAACTCATACAGAGACAGAGAGACAGGGAGACGTAGGTAACTGGGGTGCTACATCCAATCTGTCATTCACTAGCATAACTTAAAAAGGTAAAACTCAGACTCTATTTCAACCTCCTTTTACATTACATTCACGAGTTGGAAACATGCTCCCAGTTTCCTCAGATCTCTAGGCTTACATATTTTATATTATACTTTTGCTTCATAAGATTCATGCCTTACCAACCTAAATTTAATCTCCTATACAAGGAGGCTCTTGAGGGTTTACAGCTTATTTCTTTGGTGCCCAGAACATAATTATGAAATGATGATGCTCAACAAGTGCTCTCTGAATGAAAACAGATAGACAAGGCTTAGGTAATTCTGATCATCAACCAGGTGGAGAAAAAGGCTCCACTGTTCTTTCAAACTCATTATTCATGAATACAGTGAAATTTTATAGTTAAAGTCTCAGAAATGAAATCATTATTTCAGCAAATATTTTCTGAGTGTCTACTCTGTGCCAAGAATTATAGATAAAGAGAGCAGTAACCTCAAGAAATGTATACTGCAAGGTAAGTAAATAGGCAATTTGCAAAGATTAGGGTAAACACAGGGTACAATAATGCCCAGATAAGACAGCTGTAACACAGTTTTGTGAAGTAAAGAGACAGCTTCCCAGGGGGAGCGGAAGTGGATCAAGCAGTTGGGCACCTGCCTCCCACATGGGAGGTAGAGGGTTCAGTTTCCGGTGCCTTCTAAAGAAGACAAACAATGAGCAAAAACAAGCAGACAAGGAGCAAAAACAAAAATCGAGTAGGGATTGGATGTGGGTTAAGCAGCTGAGTGCCCACCTCCCACATGGGAGGTCCGGATTCAGTTCCCACTGCCTCATAAAAGAAAAAAGACAACAAGTAGACAATGAGCAAAAAATAATGAGCAAACAGGGGCCGGCTCGATAGCCCAGTGGATAGGGCACCGGCATACCACATGGGAGGCCCCGGGTTCGTTTCCCGGGGACCTCTCCTAGCGGGCAGACCGCCTTGAGAATGGCAAGCCGCCATGGGTGGGCCAGAGCCGCCGTGGGCAGGGCAAAAAGCTGCCACGGACAGGCAAAAGCTGCCACGGGCAGGGCAGGTCGCCCGCGAATGGAGCGCAGCCAGCCACCCGCGAACTGAAAGCCGGCCGTGAATCGAAGCAGAAGCCGCCCACAAGCGGGGAAAGCCGCGCTGGCGCAGTGATCAGTCTCCAGTCTCGGCGCGTCCCCGCAGCGGGGGGGGGGGATATGTAATAAAATAAAATAAATCTTTAAAAAATAATAATAATAATAATGAGCAAACAGATGAAGGAGTCATCTCAGGGGGGAAAAAAAGAGAGACAATTTCCCCAAGGAGGTGAACTGAGGCAGGAGCCCAAAGGTCCAACAGTGAAAGTAAACTTGAGATGCTCTAGGACAAAAATTTGGAACTCAACTAGAAGACAGACCAAATATGAGGACAGAAAATTAATGCCTAAACTATGTACACTTTGCTAAGAAAAAGGCTGTACTTTAATCTTATATCCATAGGGAAATGGGAAAATGGCTCTTATTCCTCCTTTTTATGTTAAAGATAGTGTGATGGTTAGGCTAATGTGTCAACTGGGCCAGGTAATTGTGCCCAGTTGTTTGGTCGAGCAAGCACTGGGGTAATTGTAATACAAAGACATTGGGATTTAGTCATCAGTCAGTTTACTGCATATGTGGCTAATTACATCTGCATCAACCAGGGGGATTGCCCTCAGCAAAGAGTGACACTTTATCCAATCAGTTGAACGCCTTAAAAGAAGAAGTGATTTCAGCATTCAGAGAGAATTTCCCAGCTCATCATTGGACAGCCAACGTCTCCTGAAAACTCATCAAGGTCCTTCATTAGACTTTCATCAGAGCCCCTGGTTTGCAGCCTGCCTGTGGAACCTGGACTCGTGCATCCCCATGGTCACATGAGAGACTCTTATAAAATTTCATACTATTGGCAGGAATCTCCTGTTGATTCTGTTTCCCTAGAGAACCCTGACTAATACAAGTAGTAAAAATATTAAGCACTTAGCTATGAACTACTCAGGTACCCAGACTGCAGACTTCTAACCAGGGGATACACTTTAATTTTCAACATCCAGCATATTTCTACTCTGGTTCTTAATTCAACCTAATCTTGACAGAGACCTTTTGTGTAGGACTTACAGGAAGATAAGCATTCCTTTTTCTTCTTCAGAGCAGTCTTCCCTCTTTCCTTCTCCCTCTCCATTCCCTCTTGATTCCTTGACTTTCCCTTCCTTCTAGTCTAAACTTTCCCCTGGTTTCCCAGGACTCTCTGTTGCCAATCTCCAAGGAATGGAGGGGTGGAAAAATAGGTTTGGTTTTGCCTTGTTGTTATTGTTCTCTGCTTCCCATTCAGTTGCTTAAGTTCTCTTTTGTCTGGTCATCACAGACTCTTAAGAATATAGGTTAGCTCTGTTTTATCCCTTAATACCAAATCAATTCTATGGCATACATATTGTGGGTAAACATAATATACAGCCCCACAGGTTCTGAAAGACGTAGCAACATAATACAGATATCACACAGTGCAGTGGTAAGGAAAGGGTAAAGGGTGGCAAAGGATTCAGCACACCATGTAAACACAACTAGAAGGATTACAGTACAAGGGAATGTACCTAATAATGCAACTGAAGAAGGATATGCTGAATCCGAAGCATTTTAAATTACACTCATGGAGTGGCATTTGGGAGCCCTCTTTGCTCATCTAATGGTTTTCATGCCTGCCAGATGCACCACTGTAATTAGATTCACTAAAACTTGAAAAGAATGGCCAATGAGTAACATTTTTCCTAAATAGCCCCAGAAGGAATCTGAGGTTCCCAACAATTTATGTACGGGAAGAAAGTACACCACAGATATAAGAGTTATAAAGGGCAAGAGTCCTGTGAGAAATTGACAAGATACTCAAATGATTTTAATTTATCAGGGTTATATGGGCCTGTGAAATGAAACAGAGACAGGTATCTCTGATTAGCTCACCCAACAGAATTTAAATGGGGCCACTGAAGAGAATAGGATGTAGACCAGAAAAAAATGTTTCTATCCAGTTTAAACAGTCATCTACTCTGTGGTGAGTATAACTTGCATTCTATTCCAAATTACAGTACCTTTCCTTGCCTCAGATTTCACAAGCACCAAAATTTAGAATATGCTAAATGCTTGGAATCTTTTCCAAGGCATAATTGTATGCACATACTTAAAATGACTAGTTGTAAGCGTGTGCCCATTCTCAAGATGAGGCATATATTGCAGACTGTTACTAACTGGCCCTTAAAAGGGATATTTAATTTGTTGCGATAAAGCAAGAAGAAAGTAGCTGTCATTTAGGCTTCTATTTGTGTCATACTTTTTATTAATATAGCTCCTGTAATTACACTGTGGTTCTTTACATTAACTTAGTGAAAGCCTGCTTGGTTTTAGCATGAAAACAATTTATGAAATTATAGAAACAGACTGAACACAGCAGTTCATCTGTTGAGGCAATTATCCAGATCCTTGTCAAAAAAATAAATAAAAAAGCATAGGCAAAAGAAGACTGTTCCGTGCAAAAATGGTTCTAATTCTATGCTCTAATGTGTACAACATGTCTGTGGTTGTGCTGAATTATGTTAATAAACTGCAGTTGAAATATATTTGTCACAACACAAAGGGAAGGCACTATCAATCGCCCTGCCAGATACTTTAAATTAGTCACCAAAGTGTCCAGCCAGAGTTTCCTCCACAACCTGCAGGTGAAGGGTAAGGCTCACTGGATACTTTTTCCTATGGGACCAAAAAGATTTTTTTTAGTATTTTGCATTACCTGGAAAATAACTGTAAAGTAAACTACGGCACAAGTGCCATTTTTAAATGACATGCAAAAATCCCACCTTGGAAACAAATTTACCCTTATTTGTAGCTGGTTATCAGTCAAAGGCCAAATTCCCAAGAGGCTTCTAAGAAGGGGATTGGGAGTACTTATTGTGGAGAAGGTGAGTCTAATAAAGCAATGAAGTAATGCCAAATTATTGTTTAAATGACTGTATAAAGACCAAAACAATTTCAAGCCAAAAGAAAAAAATTGTCTCACTTCCTTCTCTGGTAAGGGAAGACATCTACAGTTTGTTAGCATTAAGCCACTGGATAATAAGTTGCAAGAGCAGCATCTTATAGTTGTGTTACACAAATTTCATTAAGCACGCATATCAAATTCTTTGAAATAACAATTAAGTTCATTTTTAAGTGCTCTATCTGCAGAGTAAAGAAACGTTTCAATTTAACTAAATATCTGTTTTCAAAATTCTTGTTCATATTAATTTGTCAAATAAATAGCTCCCAATGAAATAAATAACTCAAGGAAGAAAAATTATTTCTCCATACTAAAATAACCTCACCTCTTTCTTCTAACTAGACCACAGAACTTCAATAAGAAAACAGTACCAAGGATTTCCTTTTAACTATGTTAATTGTTAATTGGTAGGTGGTAGAAAAGAAAACAGGGATATAACACCAAAATAAAATGAAATGCTAGAAAACCAAAGATAAAAGATCCAAGCTGAAATTCTAAATTGTGCAACAAAGTGTTATACACAATAAAATGTAGCTGTCATTCTCTCTCCCCACATCTGGAGATAGTTTAGTATACCAATTTCCAGAAACCAAGCACTAGTCCAGCCTGACTAGCCCCTTTCATTCATAAATAAACAATTAATGGAATGGGCAACTAATTTTCCAAGTGTTCATATTCATTAAGCTGTTTCCTGAAATTAAGTATCTGCCTTGTGATACAATACTGTACACATTAAACAGTCCCCTGCTCCCACCTCTTCCCCAGCTACCTTTCTCACATCAAACTTACAGAACAAGGCATTTATATTTCTATTGCTCTCCCTTATAAACAGACCAGGATTTTAAAATTAAGTTACCTCAACTGTGCTGAATAAATACAAAATACTAAAATATCATGGTATCCACTCACTGATTCTTATAAGCATTTCTATTCTTCTGATCCCTTCAATTCAATAAATATTTTTCAAACACCTACTATGTGGAAAGCAGAGTTCTAAACTCTGAATGGTAAACGTAAATATGTCCTTGAGGAATTTACAACTGAGTAAGGAGATAAATCTGACCACAAATAACAATACTATAAAGTGGAATGTGATCAATGTGACAAGACAGGCATAAACAAAATGCTTTAGGGTTCAGAGGAGAGGGAGTTCTTCTTTTGAGGTAATGAGAAAAGGCTTAGTGAAGAAAGTGGCTTGGAAGATGGATAGGCTTTCAAGAGCCCTAGACTCTAAGGTCATCAAGATTAGGAACCATGTCTTGTTTTACTTGGAATCCCTCAGCACCTAGCACAGTGCTAGGCCGTTAACACTATGGAAAAAGTGATTTACCTGAGTTCAACAAGCCAGCGTGAGGAAAGAAGATCATCCAAGAAGATGGACGAGTACTGCCAAGGGGATGGAGGTAAGGTGGCACAGGAGTTCTTCAAAGAACATGTGAATTTTAGAAAAGAGAAATCCTAGGAACATAAAGTTAGAGAGGTGGTCTGAAAAATAAATGGGATCAAAATAAAAGATAGCAGGCAAGTTTTACTTTTAATATGTGAACCGTGGGTAATATTGAGACTTTCCAAGCATATGACTAATATAATTAGAAGAGCAGTGCATCTACTGTACCTATTTAAGTAAGAATATACCCAGTGTACTTTTTTCAATTTTAAATACAGAGCTCAAAAGGGAAAAGAAATTACTGTGTTAAAGAAATAAATAGAAACCTACAGATTCTCTGTCACTTGAAGGCCAACAAACAACAATAAAAAGTTCTGTTATATCTGTGTAACCCAGACAATGTTGCCTTAACAAATTTTAAATTTAAAAGACAAGAAAATAAAACAGAAAGGTAGCCCCAAATGTATATATTTTTTAAACAAAGAGGGGGTGGCAGAAATGTGCAGCATCTCACTACTGCTACTCAGGCTCTTCACAATAGACATTTATGACAAACACACCACCTATAGCTCTTCTAGAAATTGGAAATGAGGTATTACATTGAATTTTAATTGCTTCAACTTGGTCAAGAAGTATCCCTCACTACCTGTCATATAAGTGAAAACGGGTAGTGAGGGGAAAGCTCCTAGACCTCTTACCATGGCTTGGGGTTCCCTATACCCCGGAATATTCAATCCCAAATTTTCAGCTTTCAGTGAAAAGGTAGATTTGTTCAAATTCTTGGTAACCAGGAGAGCAGACTGTGACAATTCCCTGAAATTTCCCAGAAGTAAAAGTGACAAGCATGTTTGTCATCTAGGCAAATCAGGCAAGACTGTAAAATTTTCTGAGTTGTCTCAGGTACCAGACACACTGTATATTTTAAACTGTCCAGATGACATCCTGTGACATTTGGCTTTAAAAAAAAAAAAGGTAAAAAAAATGAGAGAAGATTAATATCCTACAGAAAACAGCGCCCAAAGAAAAGCAGGCTAAATGAAAATCAGTCGTTTCCTGGTTTATATGCACCCAGAGCCAAACATAATGGAACACGGATCAAAAACAAATTAAACGCCTTGTAACATACCAAAAACTAATGCTAAGGATCAAAACCCAAACACGTTAAATCTGACTGTCATAAACTTGAGGGTAAAATACAAATACTTTGGGGGGGGGGGCACCCTGGCATTTCAATGTACTGAATTCTAGTAGAAATAGTTGGCCAATGGCCAAACCTTCGAAACTTTTCCATAATATTAATGTTGTAAACTTCTTATTGGCAAAGACCATTTCTTGTTCTCTTCCTCATCTCTACATCCCAAACCCTAGGCAGTGCCTACCACAAAGTAAGCAATCATATATCCATATCTATCTATAATATCTATATCCATCTACATATGCTTCTGAACCAAATTGAGTACACTGTGTTTGCTTTTGTTTAAAAAAATCCAAAAAAAAAACCCATCTGGAAAAGTGTTCATTTCTGAAGGAAAAATCCAAAGAATTCAATCTAATCAATATAAATGGCATTTCTATCATTTTAAAATATAGCTTTTCTTTAAATAAAAGGAAACCAAGTTAAAATTTTCCAAGCAACATTTAAAAGCAAAGTTTGGGTGTGTGTGTATCTCTTTGACTGCACTATGGTGCTAAAGAAGAACTAAATTTAGGGAGTTAAAAAATGCCATGCAAGCCAGTTAGCTTCTCATATATCAGTGCGCCCCCAGCCATGCAACACTAACTGCTCAGCACAGGAGGACAACTTGCAAGAGTAAGTCTGCATCATGATGAATTCATTATTATTACCATACTTAATGAATAGTGTATCAGTACATAAGTAATATTGCAAGCAAGTTAACAATTTAGCCTCTCATATTCATAAGGTTCATAATCTTAGCATTATTGTTGCTCAATCTCTAATGTAACAGGTACTAGGCTTCACTTTCCTGTCCATACTATGCATACATTGAAATGGGTTTAAATTTCATTATCATCTCCATTTTACAGATCAAGAAACTGAGAGTCAAATAGATTAAGTAACTTGACCAAGCCCTTATGGCTGCAAGATGGCAGAAGTGGAATTCAAAAGCAAGTCTGATGGGCTCCACAGTCACATTTGTCCAATTTCATTACAAAACCATAACTCCAATTAAGCTGGCAAATGTGGCGACCTCTGCCAGTTAATAATGTTTCCATAACCATGCTGAAAAGCTCCTTCTGGGCACACGCGGTAATTTTCTCAAGTGGCTCTCTCTCACATTTCACAGCATGCTCTTTCCCACTAATCTGAACCATTCTGTCCTAGTTGCCATTTGTGCAAGTATTATTACATCTTTGAGAAATCATTAAAAAAGATGCTACAGATAATATGAAACCCAGTTACAATGGCTAATTTGAAAAGGGCTTAAATCACACTGTTGGCAAATTTGTGGTTTCTATTCACACCATCGTGTAGTGCTGCTGAGAATATGAAAATTGATAGGGGGTCGTGATGATCACTAATAAATGTGAATTTTGTGATCTAGCTTCAAGTCCATTTAAATCCTGCACTACAACAAAATGAGGTGCTTATTCTGTAATAAGAAATAAAGAAAAAGAAAGAAGGCGTAACACACTTGGATGTTCTACGGATTAATAAGTAAAACCTTCTAGAAGTATTTAAAGATTTAAAAACAAAGAGTTGCCTGTTGATGGTAAGATTTATCTTCTTAGCAAGACGTACACCGAAACAATCATTCGGTTTTAAAAAATGCAACTTAAAAACATCGTTCTATGTCATTATTATATATTATGTTATGCTTGAGAAAAAATACATCACCTACAGAAAGCAGGGCAGAATATAAAAAGGATTATGAAAGCAGTTCTATTTCTAAATCAAAGTAGAGTCCACTCAGCCCATATCCTTACCCAAGGGAATCCCCACAAAGCCTTTTAGGGTCAGATCCTCTAAGTTTTACCATTGATGAAGGGAAAAAAAACAGGAGATTGTCTATAGGAGCTTCTGAGGATCTTAATTTAAGTCACATAAGTATGGTCTTTGTGTCAGGCACAAAGATCTCTAACCCTTTCAACCTTAATGAAGGGTCATGTTCCTGAAATTAGGTTTCACTAGTGGTTCTCTGAAGCATCAGTTCTTAGCACCCAGTTTTATTTTGTTTTATTAAGAGAACATACACAGTGCTTGTTATGTTTCAGGCACTTCTCTAGGTACTAAAGTTCATTCAATCCTTACAACTTCTTTAAACTATCTAGGAGACAGGTATTCTTATCACCATTTCATAGAGGAAGAACATGGGGTAGATTTAAGTCATCTGTCCAGTACTGCAATGCAAGTATAAATGGCAAAAAACAGGATCCAAACTCAGCAGTCTGGCTTCAGCATCCATACTCTGCCACTACGCAATGCTGCCATAAAGCCAAGTGAGGACAAATCTCTAATGTCAAATCATTTTACAGTGATCAGAAGCAACTTTCAAGGCTACTACTCTAAAATACGTGCCAAACTAGACAAGCTTGAAGGAATTCAATCGATAATCTCCCATCCCACGCCCAGGACAGCGCTACACTATCAGTAAGGCCAGTGTGGTGGGGGACTGGCGCCCCAAATACCACCCTGCCACGTGACCCCAAAGAGAGCTGAGGTCATGTGGAGTCTTTGTTGGTTGGATACACTGTCTCTGTGATTTAAACCAGACCATCCAGCTGCCTCCTTCTCTAAGCTGGGCATATCTGAAAATGCTCAATTTGCATTTCACAACAACTCATCTCTATGGCCAAACTTCAGCTGTACAGCTATTTTACACAGATTTCAGTCCATTCTCTAATAGCAGAGAGAAAGCCATCCTGTGGTCTGCTTTCTTTGAGACAAACATTTTCACCATCAAGTCCGTGGGACTACCGACCAGGAAGAAAGCCAGGTGGAACACAAAGGTGGCAGGTCGCAACACAACGACTCAAGTCTCCTTATTTGAGAATGCAGTCAGCAGAAAGTCCTGTTAATTTCAATCTCAAAAAGGAGAGGAAGAACTTTATATTATAGTATTTAAGAAACCCAAGGATTCCAAGCTTCTACCAATTCTTCAAAACGATAAATCAAAGATCAGGTTGAAGCAAAGGGTAAGAACATAGGTGGAGAAAGGAAGGATATTCACCCTTTCTATGTGAGCCTTGGTTTTCCAATTACTTATGTCAAGTTATATAACCTCAGGAAACCTATTAATTAGGCTGGTGCTTTCTGACGTTCCAATATAAAGCTTCCTAGAGTCCACCATTTTGAAAAACAGTTGAGAAATCTCTTGATGGTAGAGAACAACAGCTGCAAGCTCAAATAGTCCTGGAACTCTGAAGAAAAAGGTGGCATTTTAAAACTCAACGGACTTTCAGAAAAGAAGAAATGAGAATGACTCATCACCAAAAATGCTCATCTATTGACATGGCAACAGCTTCAGTTAAGTCACCAAATTTCCCAGCATGTTAGAAGTGAAGCAATAAAAAAAAAAAAAAAAAAAATCAAGGAGCATCTAACATGTGTTAGGCACAAAGATCACTAAAACAAGAATTCTTATCTTAAAAGAGGTCTCAATCAAATGGGAACACAGAATGAGAACAGGATCAAAAAATTCAAAGGAACGAGTGGCTCTGGTCAGGAGGAAAGAAGGAAAACATTGAGCAAAACTCCCCAGAAAAAATATCCACAGTAAAATGAACACGTACAGCACCAAACGTTGTCTAAAGTACAAGAGAGGGAAGAGAGGAGCGGGAAGAAAATTCAACCCCAACACAATGTTTTTAAAACCAAGAACAGTTTTCCTTAAAAACAACAAATAAAACAACAACAACAAAAAAAAACCATCTGGCACACTGGCTCCCTGTGATCGAAAAGAGTAAAAACTGTAACATTAAAAACCTAGTCCATAAGTGCCAGAGGAAAAGAAAGTTTCCCTAAATAACAAAATAAAAATAAACCTTCAGTTAAAATAATATATTATACACTGATGTAAACTGAAATGCTCTTGCCCATGGGTTGAGCTTATGAAACCCTTAAACATGAACATGTAACACTAACAAACTATTTGACATTATTATTTGGGTTCAAAGACTCCCTTTCTCTAAATGTTTATAGCACCATACCAGTTATTTCAACTGAGCTGACACAATGAATTTCAAATGATCTAATACTTTTGACTTACCAGCGGATTAGCACATGATTACTCTGAGTAAAAGGGTTATTATTACTGCTGCACCAAGATATTAACACTTTCTGTCACACACTCCAAGGAGGTGGTATAGAGCCCTTAAAAATGTGATAAAAGGGCATGGGGGGGGGAATTTTCAAAAAGGAAAGTGATAAGTGTTCTTCTCTCTTAGGTTTTCTTGCTTTAAATAAGGTGGGGCACCAAATGGAGAATCAGCATTCTGTATGACTTTCAGTAGTGTACAAGTCACAAATACATGAGTCCAGTATTCAGTGAACACAGGAAATTAAGCCACGTGTGGTCTTCTTCTCATGAAGATCAGGCTTGCAAACAAAACCCCCACCTTGTAATAGACAACTAATTCTCATGTAATGAATGACAGAACACAGCCTTAATGTACTTAACAAGACAGAGCTAAATTCAATGAAGCCTGACGCCATTTATATGAAAAAGGGTTACATTTGTAGACAGAGCCAATGGGAGGGAGGATGGTTCTAAATTAAATAGTACAGATTCTGCTTTGGTTTAGCTCTCTCATTGGAAATAAAGATTATAGCTAAAATATGACCCTTAAAACAGGCAGCAGCAAACAACTCTTAATGCTACTGTATTAAACTTTCACCGATGAAGAGGTAACAGCTAAAGGACTTTGCTCAGAACTTCTACTGACAAATGTACCTTTTATTTATGGCAAAATTCCTAGTCCATTTAAATGTGTCATTTCCCTACCAGAATCTATAGTACAAAATCCTGCTACTACAAAATAACTTCACAGAAAAGTCATATAACACAAATGATGTCTTGGCGCCTACCGAATTTTGTGGATACATCATCAAAACAGAATATGGAAGCACCATGTAACTCAAAATGAGTATGTTGGAAAGAAAAAGTTAGGTGACATTTTTGAGGGTCTTAGTATTACTTACAGAGGAGTCCTAAGGACACAAGCTGTATAGAGATACACACGTGTGGATACATACAGCCACCACAACAAAAGGCTTTTACAAATCTACGAAGGGCATAAGGCCAATTCTCCATTTTTGTCTGAGTTCAGACAATAGATTTTAAAGTACATTAAAGGCATAGAACATGAACAATGCCAACAAAGTACCTACATTCTAATTGTTACACATAGATGAAAAAATATATTTTAACTCCTCTAGCAAAAAAGCTAAATGCTCAGGTTAACAGTGAGAACTCTGAACTAAACAGCATGCTTTAGGCCTGTGGTGATAGGACTTATTCCTGTAGGATGTTCTTACACTCAAGAAGGTAACAGCACCTGGGACTGCTATACCTTAAGGCAGGGAAGCCTCAACTTTCTTCTTCTTTCCTCTCTCCACGGTGTTATCTGGTTCTGCTGTTGTCACAGTGCCAGGGAATAAAGCTCTTCCAGAAAACTCGCCCAAGATCAAACTGTGCCTGGTGACAGCAATGTCCAGGCCATAAGTAATGTTCAAAGGATTCAACAACGCCTGTGACTGATCATTCTTTTTCCCTTGCCATCACCTGCTGATTTTTTCCAGGTGTTTTATGGCTATCTTGAGGATCTGGAGAACAGACAGAGGGAAGACTTTGCCAATTTCTTTTGTCTGGGATTGCGAATTCCTTACACAGATGGTGGACAGCCTCAACCTAGGGCAGCACCAGGCTATTGCCTTAAACCTCCAAAAGGAGAAACGGAGGGAGACATCATCTTCTCCCACAACACTGTCTGTAATGTGTCTGTGGTTAGCAATCTGAGTGAGGATATCTTCACAGGGGTAAAGTGAGGAAGGAAGAAATTCAACAAATAACTTGAAAATATTTACTTGTTTGAAGTATTACTGAGCATTACCCAAGGAACCAAAAATATTAATCAGAAAGATGATCACTGCACAAATGTGCTTCCGTCAAAGACTATCTCAAGGTTTCAGTTACTTTTTCACTTATATATCAGAATCACCATTTCTCCCAAATTAACCAAAATAAGGGACCTTAAAAAATCCAAACAAACTCTTTAAAAGTTATTGCACTACAGTGGTGGCAAGAAAAGGGGGCTGCTGTCTAGACCTATGCCACAATGGTAGCCACTAGCCACGTATGGACACTGAGCACCTGAAATGCAGGTAGTCCCAATTGAGAGATGCTGTAAGCGCAAAAAGACACACTAGATTTTTAAAGACTCAGGTGGAAAAAAGGAATGTAATTTTGTCATTTAATAAATTTTATATTGACTGCATAATTTTTTATATTCAGTACACATAGATAGGATCTCTTTTGTTATGTTGGGTTAAATAAAATACATTATTAAAGCCAATTTCACCCATTTCTTTTTATTTTTGGATAGTGGCTGCCTGAAAATTTAAAACTGCTTATGTGACTTGCATCATAATTCTAGACCAGTGCTGGTCTAAACACTAGGATTCTCATCCATTTCATTTTCAGTACAACCAAGTTTGTCTTTCGAAAATTCCCTGACCTCATAACTTTCAAATGAGAGTCAAGGATAGAGATTCCAAATTTTGTACCTCCAAAAATTGCAAAAACTTTTAAATTATTTTTCAGATTTTCATTCCTAAATCCCTTGCTCCATTTTCATTTGTACCACTCTCTAAAGAAGCAGTGAAGAATAACCATTAGGAAAACAGGTTTACTTCACTAGTGAATTACTTTAAGAACCTATAGATATCTCTAAGGAATTTTTTTAACTAAAAATTTTCAAAAGGATTTTCATAATATTCTGAAAAATAGGGAAATATAGTAGGTGTATCAGTCCCATTAGTGAATAACAACCCAAGATGATATATAAAGTAAAGAATACCTGTGCCCTGGATGGATATGGGTTTATAAAGAAATGAACTGAATTGCTTGTTTCATGATTTCAAAATCATTATCCACGTACAGTTGGTTGAAAGTCATTTGCTAAGAAGGTGACCAAAGCAGATATCCTCTAAACACACACACACACACACACACACACAACACAGAAAAGAACCAATTGTACTTAGCAGTTTCTTCACTAAATCAGAGGGAGTGTGTGTTAAGTTATAAGGTGTGGCTGATTTCTCTGGAGGCACAGTTTTTGACAGCAATAGCTGCACAGATCACATCAGTGATTATTAACTTTGTGATAGTTCATGAAACACCTCCTCAAGCAGCTCTTGGGTGGTCAAGTTCAGGGGATGATTTTTTTTCAGGAACTTGCTGCTCTCATGACCCATACTAACTGGCAGTGTTGTGTGGCTCTAGTAAGGCCAGGGATGAAGCTTCCAAAGAACAATTTCAGGTAACAATTAAATACTTAATTACATGTCATTATTTCTCTTATATAAAGGTATTCCCTAGTTTCCCTAATAAGAATAAATATTTTCCTTTACATATTATGTTGAGGATTTGAATCAGTTTGCTGTCTGAATCGGATAAAGGAAGTAGGAAACAGAAGGAGGAGATAATATACAAGAAAGAAATACAGTATCACCTCAATATCTGTATTTTTACCAAACTGATGGTGAAACTAAACCCGATACCAGGCTCACTAAAAAACCTCATTGGAGTATGTTATGTGTGTGGAAAACACATCCACACACAGACACCCTCATTTATTAATATATTCCAGAAAATGAGATAGAAAGAATAGTCTGGTCAGCCCAAGGGGGTTGAGATTGCAGCCTCAGGAGTTAAAGAAAAACTGGGAAAGAGGCATATCGTACCAGATTGAGTCATTTCCTAGCATGATGAGGGTAAGGTACCAATATATAGTTAACAGAAAAGAGTTATCAATGCATTGTGTTATATTCTATGCATCCGATGGAAGGAAACCATGAAGTCTGGGAATTTTTAAAATAAATCAAAGACCACAGGGAAGAGCACTGGCTTATTGGTATAAGTGAAAGGGTAGAATGGTGTGGCCAAAGATAAATTATCTACAGGAAAAAAATACATCCTGCGAAGCATTTCAGCAGACTATTTTAAAATTTCAACTTTATA
>PVKH010000378.1:0-39429 GCA_004027955.1 Chaetophractus vellerosus
TCCCCGCCCCCCTTTCTGCTTGCTCTTGCTGTGTGTCCATTCTTGTGTTCCTCTATGTCTGCTTTGTCTCCCCCCCCCCGTTGCGGCGACGCGCCGAGACCGGCCACCGCGCAGGCGGCTTTGCCCCACTTGTGGGCCGCTTCTGCTTCCATTCAGGGCCGGCTCCGCTTCAGTTCGCGGGTAGCTGGCTGTGCTCCATTCGCGGGTGACCTGCCCTGCCTGTGGCGGCTTTGCCTTGTCCGTGGCAGCTTTTTGCCCTGCCCACGGCAGCTCTGCCCGCCCATGGCAGCTTGCCCTTCTCAAGGCGGTCTGCCCGCTAGGGGAGGTCTCCCAGAACCGAACCCGGGGCCTCCCATGTGGTATGCCGGCGCCCTATCCACTGGGCTATATGGCCGGCCCTATAAGGAATTTTAGAGAGGCTTAAATATGTTGGATGATCTTTGAATGTAAGATGGCTTTATAATAAGCTCTATTCAGAATTGAATCTCCTTGGGTGACTTTCAAGCAAACTTATATAGACATATAGAGATTTCTGGACTCATTTTTCTAATGTACTTTTATCTGGGAGTAGATTTCTAGAAAATATTACTTATCAAAAATACTATGCAACTAGTGGTACTGTTGAGTTTCTCTCCAGGCAACACATGCAACTTCAGCTAAAAGGTTTCATAGGAGGTTAAGCATTACCTAGAATTGGATATTCTGGCTGGTCATGATATTTTCACAATTCCAAGACATGCATTTTTAATATAGGAAAGTGGGCATACTTTAAATTCTACATATAAAAATACATTATATTTGCTCAGAAAACCATAATTTGGACGTACAGTGGATAGGGTCTTACAGTCAAGAAAATAGAGTAAATATTTGTTTAATTGGATGAAAATGAGAGGAAGATCCCAAGGGGCCCTGGGGCCAGGAAGTTTTATGGTTAATATTGACCTGAAAGGCCAGGAGGAATAGTTGGAATCTGGAGAGAAATAGAGTAAAAATAATGGAAAATGGAGAAGTGGAATTCTATGGCATGCTTGTAATTTACTGGCAAAACTACCTGCCTGGGGGCTGAAGTCTACTCTTCAGACCCCCTCCACTGGGAGAGCTTCTCAATAAACTTCCCGCCTGCAAAACAAAACAAAACAAAACAAAAACTACCTGCCTGGGTGGGTGGGATTGCCTTAGAGGTAGAACATCTGGTAGGATAACAAGGGCAGGGCCAGGGTGTGCAAGGCCTTGAGAATTGGGAAGAAAGGGGTCTCAAAGGTCAAAGTGGCCTCCCAGAAGCGCCAACCTGGAAATTCAGTTCCGTGGTTTCGGGCACACAGGAAATTTCAAGTCCGCAAATGGCAGCATCCACCTTGCTTCTCCTTGCTAGGCCGTCTGCATTGAAAACTCATGCATGCTGAGAGGAAGCAAGCAGGGAAGGAATGGCGCTATTCATATATTTCGAGAGATCATCAAACCAGCTGAGAAATCCCTGCACGAAAAGTTAAAACAGGACAAGCGTTTCAGGTAAGCTGGTTCGCTTCACCTCCGCACACGAATGAGAATGGTTTTTGTCACTCTTTAGAGCGCCTAAGCCATCAGGTCTCCTGTTTCTCCGAAGAGTCCATTCAAATGTTTTCAAACCTGAAATTTGTTTTTAACACTATTCCCTTTGCTTGTTGGTGCAACTTAATAAGATTTGGTGACTGAACATTAAACCTAATAGGCTGGACTGCTTCTTGCAATTTATTTTATAATTAAGTTTATAAAATGACAGGACATACCTGCAAAGACTATTTTGTGGAATAGTAAATGACAAAGACAACACACTTTTCTTTTCTCAAACTGTGACCTTGTCAAATGTTAGAAGACCGAAATAGAGTTCAGGAAACTTAAGAATTATATTGTTTATTTAAATAATTTCCAGGTGATAAAACTTTCTTAATAAGTAAACTGCCTTTGAAACATACAAAAATGTCACAAGCAGTTTTCTCGTGCTTTCTGCAGTATACAGGTTCTTTGGAAGTGCCTGGTGGGTAAGCAAATTTACATCTAAGTTTGATAAAATAAGCACACTCTTTCCTTCTTAGCACCTTCCTCAGCCTACTCGAAGCTGCAGACCTGAAAGATCTCCTGATTCAACCTGGGGACTGGACCTTATTTGTGCCAACCAACGATGCCTTCAAGGGGATGACTAACGAAGAAAAGGAGATTCTGATGCGTACGTGGACGTGAATGCCGCGTGTTTGCCCTGTGACTTCAGGATCTCACATTCTCCTCAGTCTTTCCTGGCCAGGCGCCACCCTTGAAAATTCTCTTCCACAGTCGTGGCTAGTTTTAGTTTCTTTCTTCTACTTGGAAGGGCCACTCGAGAATGTTTCTAATTAGCAGCTTACTGTTGTGCCTTTGGGTGCGTGTTCGCTCATGCTTTTTCTATCAAAGACCACACAATTCGGTGAAGAAGGCAATAATCACCATTTCCAAAGTAACCAGGTTTTTTTCTCCCAGTAAGTTGGGTGCTATTTTGATTGGACTGATTAAAGTGAGTGTGTGTTTTGACACGGTCTTGATATGAACTTGAGAAAACGGTGATATTATTGGAATAATGGAGTGTGGAAAAAATAGTTAAAGCAATGGAATAATTTCTTCCTTAGTCCTTGTAGTACCAAAGCTTCAGAAAATATGACATCTTACTAAATACATACATGTATCTTTTTCCCCTAGGGGACAAAAATGCTCTTCAGAACATCATTCTTTACCACCTGACTCCAGGAGTTTTCATTGGAAAGGGATTTGAACCTGGCGTCACTAACATTCTTAAGACTGCCCAAGGAAGCAAAATCTACGTGAAAGGAGTAAGTCCTCTAGGGTCTATGATACTGTTCACCCACCATTGAGGTACCAACGTTCAGTCTTCATTGCGTTCCCATCGACGTTACCCCTGTCTCGATAGGTAAATGATACACTTCTGGTCAATGAATTGAAATCCAAAGAATCCGACCTCATGACGACCAACGGCGTCATTCACGTTGTGGATAAGCTCCTCTACCCCGCAGGTTGGTGATCACCGAACCCACGAACAAACGAAATATCCTTCAATTAGGATCAAAGTCTTTATTAAACACGTTTTTTAACCAATACTGATTTAGTCACTGAATATCCCTCTTCACAGACACACCTGTTGGAAATGATCGGCTGCTGGAAATACTTAATAAACTGATCAAATACATCCAAATTAAGGTACGGAAGGCTGTGGGGTTGGGTTCTCCTGTGCTGGCTGGGCAGCGCAGGCTTGGTGGGCTGGACTAGCGGTGCAGATGCGTTAAGGAATGGCTGCACCCTGGGCTTGGATTGCGCTGGGCTGCTTGTGCCCCATCGGCCCGACCTCTCCTCATGCTGTGACCCAACAAAGGCCTGCCGGGCAGGTCGGCGGGGCCAGGCAGCGTTAGCTTAATGGCAGGTGGCCTGTCTTCAAAAGCCTATCGTCAGGTGGGAAGGTAAGGTGTGTGCATGGCTATCCGTAATCTTTCAATCATCAAATACTTTTGCTGACAAATATGAGAGAAAGATAAAGTATTTGCTCATAAAAAAATTGTCACTAATCACAGTAATTTAAGGCAAAGGAGTATTTTGTTCCTTAGTCTTTGCAGGAACTAATTGTCAGAAAATATAAGAAAATTATTTAATAAACATTTATTTTAATTATAAATTGCTTATTCTACAATTTTTTAAAATTTTGAGTCAGAAAATCTGATGAATTTTATATCATCTGACCAGGAGAGCAGGGAGTTGAAAGCTGATTTCTATGGGAACTTTGTGTCCTTTCTATTAAGTTAGTGATAGCTTCACTGTTTCTGTTAGTAAGAGTTAAGAGGCTGCTATGGCTCTGTTAACACAACTGCTGCATACAATGTCCCTAACCCTAAGCGTTTATTTTCAGTTTGTTCGTGGTAGCACCTTCAAAGAAATACCCGTGACAGTCTACAGTAAGTACCATAGGAACATTTGTCCCGTGTAAGTGGCAGGATGTGAAAAAGAAAACAGTGATTTGTGTTCACATACAGAGGTCATTGATAATCTGGTATTTGAATCCCCAAGAACGGCAAATCTCACCCCACTTGACCTGGGCTTGAGGCGTCTGTGGAGAAATGCCTCTCGGCCTTGACCAAGTCTCCTGTCCCCCCCTCCCAAGGTGGAGGTAGAACCAGAGGACTGCCAGGTGATGAACCTAAAATTTCCAGATTCCAGGATTCCTCACACTACCAGATTATCAAATTAAGCCTTAACCTACTTAATGAAACAGCCATGAAGGGTATTTTAGTCTCATCAATGTATCTTGTGGGATTTCTTTTTCAATGTGGCTTTTTGTTCCTTTGTCTTTTTTCTTTCCTTCAGTGTACCTTTCAAAAACAGAAATTCTTCCCATTTTGTTTTGTCTCTACAATTAAACACCCAAAATATATCAATGGCTAAAGCATTGGTTCAATTTGCACATTTATTCTGGCTACAAAATGGTTCTATTTTATACCATGAGCTTTTAGTTGTTTTATGAAGATTTTTTTTCCTTAAACTTTACACCAGAGATGGTAAAACAATACATCCAATACAAGGAGCGAAACAAAATGTCTGCTTCTCTTATTGATTTCAAGTATGTAAAGATACACAATTCCGCTCAGGCCAGCTCACACTGTTTAAAGATTCGGTTGGAACATTTATGATTCAAAATGTCCATATTCCAGTCTGGAAGTACACAGTCACATTGAAGATATATTTTATTACAAATTAAAGAATCCTATGAGCTCTATTCATCAGAAATGTTATGTCACCTTTCCTCCCCCACAAATGTATGTCTGCACTAATTTTATGAAACTCTCCTTTATCCAAGCTAGTTCCTCCACTTTCAATACACGCCAATGCAGTATTTTGCTTACAGTGAGTCAAAAGTATTATTACAATTCCTTTATATCCCTCAAGTAAAACTGCGTCCTCGCTTCCTGAACGTAATCTGTACTTTATGAGATTCTGCAGAGTTTAATGAATCTTGCTTATCTACTAGAGCTCTTGAAATAGCTCTGAGATGGGCCAACGGCCGATGTTTTTTTACCACTCCAGGATGAGGAAGCGTTGGTCAAATAGAGACCAATTAAACCAAAGTCTCCGTTTTCATGTTCCTTTATTGATTTGACTTAATGTTTCGACTTCCAGGACATGCATTAATCTTGTCACCAAAATATCGTGATTTTTAAATTGTATGGGAGAATAAAATTCTCTCTTGTATATGTTGTCAAATATGTACCATTTGAGGTGGAGGCAAATAAAATCAGTAATTATTCCTCAGTTCCTGACCAGCCCCACAAAAAACTATTTCAGTCTTCAGAAAAGCAAACTTGAAACAATACCAGCAAGTAACTAAGCGAGCTTAAGTTCATGTTCTTAGGCATGACGGGAAGAGTAAGCTAAATGTGATTTGCCCGCTAGGGTTCTGGCAGAAGAGACTGCTGGGGATTTGGTCTTCTTGGGGAGCTGCCTCTATGGCAAGACCCTCCGTGGAGGAAAAATCAAGAATTGAACACAGATTGGGTGGATTTTACAGCTTCATAATTTAAGAACTCAAGATATAACATCTGATATGACTGAAACATAGTCTCAATTAAGGCTACGCTAATTTGTTAATTAATTACATATTAGCTTAAAAAGTTGACCCAGCTAAGCCTCTCGAAGGCCCAAGGAGAGATGGGATGGAAATCCTGGCTGGGCTAGCCTGCACCTCTGATGTGTCAGTGCAGACTGTGACCTCACAGGGAGCTTTGATGTCCTTTAAATGGATCCGTCTCTTAAGGACAAAAACCAGTGCCTCAGGTTGTATTGCACAGGAGACACGTTTCCAGTTAATACAGACAGCCAAAGGTCAACCCAACAGTAGCTACTATTTTTAAGAAATTTTGCACATTAACTTACTTGGGTAGATGACACACATTTAAAATACATACCTTTAAATTTAAAGGAACTTGATGATGATAAAGTTGAAAATTAAAAGCATTTTAGCCCAGAACTTAAAATGCTGATCATATCATATTTTTGTTGCATAGAGCTCATGTCTGGCTGGCTGAAATTTATTTTTAAGTATTCTGTTAAACTGTTTTTCAATTTCCCTTTCTTTATCACTGATATCGAATGCATGAAAAACATTTTTGAGTCCTTTTCTTTCATTTTTCTTCTACTTAAGAAATAATCCAACAATGCAATTAAGATATTATGAATTGCATAAAATTAATTATGTTTATTTGTCTTCTGTTGCTATGCAGCCAATATTTTCAAGAAGTACAAAAGAAGGTAAAGAGCTTTAGTGGTGCAGTTCAAAATGATAGATTTCTAGATAGACTTCCTCATTTAGTGAGTATTTCACTGGAACAAATCCAAGTCACTGGACTTCAAAGTTCAACAGCTGGACATGAGAAGATACTAAATAATCAGTATTGCCTGTTTCTAACTGCCTGAACATATTACCATATCTGATACCTCAAACCCGACAGACACTTTTTTTAAAGGACGATTTTGTCCCAGTCATTTTTATATAAACAACATTCATGTTCCACTTTCTATACTTTCAGCAACTAAAATTATAACCAAAATTGTGGAACCAAAAATTAAAGTGATTGAAGGCAGTCTTCAGCCTATTACCAAAACTGAAGGTAAAAATCAATGTTATACCTGGTTCCTTCTGTTGTGGAAAATATCCATATAACAGACTATCTACATTCTTTTTGAAACTAACATGCTAAATATTTCTGAACCAAAGGCATGCTAACGTAACTGCAGAACGCGAGAGCAAGTTTCCTAGTAGAGTAGATGGTGCATTCCTAATACTTTCAGTACATTTGCTTGTACTTGGCTTAATTGGAACCTAATTGACCATTGTATTAGCACTAGTACCCAGATATTCACCAAACAAATAAATCCTGGGCATTTTTGCTGCAAGTAGTCTCCTTAAGAGAATATACCCTCTATGTATTTTTGTTTCCAATCTGCCCTCAAGGATCTCTCTTGTACTGTTGAAGGAAGGAAGCTCTTCCACAAAAGCAACCTAAGAGAGCATAGAAGCTGTGCACTGATTTAAGAACTCTTAAAATCACGCCACACATGATCCAGTTTACAAGCAGACCTCCAGAAGCAGAAGAGAGAATAAGTAGCTGGTGCAGTGGAGTTGAGCCATAGAAGCCATAAATCCAGCCCTGAATTTATGTACACTTCTCACCGATGTTTCAGATTAGAACGTGAAGTTAGAAGGCACTTTGCTCTCTACCCCACTGTCCAACATCCTTATGGTGCCTTCCCTTCATGTGTTTTCATTGTCTCCAAGGATCAGACCTTAAGACTTCCTCATTTCCGTGTTTAAACACTGAATGTGGTGACTTGTCGCAGACAACAGACATGGTTACCATCTTTATTCTCTAAGGACAGACATATTCTTCCAAAAAATGGGTAGATTCAATCCTTGATCGACTCTCATGCCAACTGTTGTAACTATCTTTGACTTTGATAGTCCTCTTCTGTGAAATGAGGTGGCAACTTCTCTAATATTTTCACCTATTCCTTTAAAAGCAAGCCATGACTTAAAATGTACACATTGAAGATACATGGGGCAATGTTGCTCTCATTGATAATTAGTCATATATATTTTTAGTCATTCTCAAGACCTAAAATTGAGTTATTATTTAAAATCTGTACTTACTTTTTAAAAACTATACCTGTGGTCATTTGATTGTTTTTAATATACTGATAAAGAGAATTTGGTGTTTTAAGAGAAATCTAAATTGCAGACATTTTTTTGTTGAGAAAATGTCTCTTGATCATTTTAATGAAAAATGACCAAATGATCTTTGCTCACACACTTGCTTTTAAAATTCTTGTACTGTTTTTAAAAACCAGATTCCTTAAAATTTTTTTCTTGTCATTTGAAGACAGAGCCTCTAACTGAAATCATTCACACGTGCTATTGTTCTTATTTTCAAAGATTCCTCTCTCTTCTTTCAACTTCTTTATCAACTCATTTACCTTCCCAATCTTCGCCAGTGGGATTCTATGCATATCAATCTTTCTGCAATGAAACTCTATTTGGATTTTTCCTTTAAAGGGAACTTGGATAAATAATGGGATCATGTCACATACATTAAAAACTCAGTTCAAAACTTCAGAAGTGTTACTTTTGTCTACATATTGAGAAAGAAAATACTTATTTTGGCAGCCATTTATAACTGTCCCATCTAAATTGCTATTGCCATTTCCTTCTCACTGTTTAAATGTCTGTGGATTCGTTGAGTACTCTTGATTTCTTCAGTAAATAAATGAGACTCTTAAGACACAATCCAAAGCTGTCTCTTATTAAAGGCACCTAACCAGACTTTGTACTTAAAAATCGATCTACCAAAATGTAATTCAACAAATGCTTTTTAAGCAATGTTTGTGCTGGGTACCTTGCAATGTGCCAGGAATAAATATGAAAAAAAAAATTGAAAAAAAATCTCTGCCTTCATAGAGCTAACACTACAGACTGTTTCTGAAATTTCAGTTTAGACTTTCGTAAAGCAATAGCAATTTAGATATTTTATTACCTCATTTCTTGTTCTTAGCTTCCTCTGGTATACTTTCTTTTAGAAGTTCTTTCACCTTAAGAACTTACCCTTATGTTTGATAGTCAATATCCCTTGGCCCCATAAATCAAACAGTTGCTGGGAATATTTATGGTTTTGAAGAGCTGCACTATTATTTTTGTTATCTGGATCATTTTATATTAGCTCTGGGTAATGGTGTACATTGACAATTTCTGGACAAGCAAAAAAAATCCTCTCAAAAATAAGCATTTATAATCATATTCAACTGTTGAAGGGAATTAAGTATGAGTTGAATGTACTGAACCTTATTGTTCCTCACCTCTTTGAAATAGTCTTGATTAACAAATGTAGTAATCAGCTTCCTAACATTCAAAATGATTTTCTCTAGAAGCAAAATCATTTTGCAAGTAATATACAACATTTATTTAACTCTTGCATTTGAAGGACTGATCAACTATTAAATACTTAATTTTTTTCACCATTCCCAAAAAGAAGGTAAGTACTCAAACCTAATTTCCCCCTAAAACCTGAAAATCAGCATCTTGAAGACAGGTATAAAGTTGGGATTTTCTTATGTTCAGTCCAAAGCCCATTAGATCAAAAATGTAAATTTCTGACACATTAAAAAAGTTAAAGGCTCTTGATAAGGAAAGAGTAATAGATGCTATCAGTATAGTAAAGTAGGTTCTACAAGAGTTATAATTGGAGAAATCAAATTGGCGCATACCCTGTGATTCACAAAGGGTAGCCATGTAAAATATTTTGTGTGCTCATACTTTACCACTGTCAGTGGCTGTTTTAATCCCCCAACTTAAACGCAGATGAAAGTAATTTTAGTAGCACACCAGCAGACTGAGTCATCTGTTCACACAGATTTTGCCAAATTTAAAGACAGTGGGAAATGTTTAAAACTGATTTCACAAAGCCTGAAAGGGCTTTTATGTTTGAGTAACACTAAGTGTTGAAATAAATTTCCTGTTCTGGGAAGTTTAAGGGATTTCTTTTAACATGGCCATTTGTCTCCTAAAATAATCTCAGGACCCACAAAGGTCAGACTTGAAGGTGAACCGGAATTCAGCCTGATTAAAGAGGGTGAAACGGTGACCGAGGTGATTCACGGAGGTGCGTGATGTGGGTTATGTCTCCTGACCCCAAGCTGGGATCGCAGTGGTTACTGTGAACGAGCGTTCACTTAAAAATATCAAATAACAGTTGTTTTCTCTTGATTTTTATTTTCTATAACTTATGGGAATAGTTTTCTCAGTCATGTATGGATTCTTATTAGTAGTGAGAAATAAAATATGTTTTGCCTTTTAATGACAATTAACTCACCAGATCCAAATGTCGTTACTTCTGCATATGTAAGAGATGCTTATGAAATATAATAATCACATCAATACAAAGGAAACACTGGACTCCGAAACAGAGGCCTAGAGGCCCTTGGATAGGACCCAGCTAATAAGCTACTACTGGGACTTTTTAGGCTTCCCATTCTAATGATGTATAACTCCCTGGATTCTCCAGAAACTCATTCCACAGCCGGGAAGCAGGAAATGGAGAGGGAGCTTCCCGATTGGCACTCTCCCTCACCTACGGCTCAGGACATAACTGTTTCCCTTCAAACATCTATTGATCTTAATTTATTTAAGATATGCTCCAAAAATGATTCTGATTAAATCTTAAAACAATATAGTTTTGAAAAATACACTGAATCATTAAAATGTCTACTTTATGGCAGTTTCGACACCATTTGGGGATAAATCAAATGCATTTTCTCCCCCTACTTTCAGAGCCAATTATTAAAAAGTACACGAAAATCATCGATGGGGTGCCTGTGGAAATAACCGAGAAAGAGACCCGGGAAGAACGAATCATTAAAGGTGATGGAACTGTGCCTGGTAACTAGAGGTCAAAGCAGTAGATAATCCTAAATGCCCCCCCAAGAATCATTAGGGAAATTGACTAAATCATTTCCATGGGGTCTTCTGAGTTACTTTGTTGCTATTTGGGAGAGATAATATGTTTCTATGATCCATTATTTTATTTAGAATTGGAAATTTGCTAGGTGAATCTGTAAGCATGTATTTTTCTAAAGTTGTATGCATGCATATTATATAATCTACTATCTTCTATTTGCTTTTTGTTAATTAGTTGCTGAATCCTAGAAGAAAATCCATTCCTTCCTTTTGATTTTCCATGAATGTTAAAGCCTGTACAGCTATATAACAAAATATATGCGCGTCTGTATAAAGCAATCGATTGATACTTTTAGTAAACCTCGGGATCAGTCTCCCACTCATGAATTAGCCTAAAATAGCTTTAATTCAGCTATCCTATAAGTGATTTTTTAGACCAACTAACAGCCAAGTCTGGCGGTGGCACATGTTTTGTAAATAAAGTTTTATCAGGGCAAAGTCATGTCCATTCGTTCATAGACCAGCCACGGCTGCTTCTACGCTGGAGGCAGAGTTGACTCGCTGACACGGAGGCCGCGTGACCCAGAGAGCCTAACACAATCCCTGCCCGGCCCTTTACGGACAAGTTTGCCCACCCCTGCTGTACACTTGTTTTTTGTGCCAGTTAGGAAGCATTTCTTTTTTTTATCAGAGAAGTTGTAAGTTTACAGAAGAACCACCTCCAAAATACAGATGTCCCATAACCCCCCACCGTTATTAGCAGTTTGCATCCGTGTAGTACATTTATTACATTGATGAAACAATACTGTGACCCTCCCATCAACCATAGCCCACACTTATGTTAGGGCTCACGTATGTTTTGTACATCCCGTTTTTACTTTTATCTTTATTCTAGTAACATATATACAACCTAAAATTTCCCTTTTGAACCACATTCAAATATATGTCAGTGCTGCTAATTACATTTCCATCTTGTACTACCATCACCGCCATCCATTACCAAAACTTTTCCATCATCCCAAATAGAAACTTGGTACATTTTAAGCCTTAACTCCCTATTCCCTATTCCCACCCCATCCCCTAGTAACCTATATTCTAGATTCGGACTCTATGAGTTTGCTTATTCTAATTATTTCATGTCCAAGAGATCATACAATGCTTGTCCTTTTGGTTCTGGCTTAGTTCACTCAACATGATGTCTTGGAGGTTCACCATGTGTGGCACGTTTTAGAATGCCATTCCTTTTCACGGCTAAGTAATATTCCATTGTAGGTTTACACTGAGTTTTGTTTGTCCACTTATCAGTTGATGGGCACTTGGGTTGCTCCTGTCTTTTGGAAATTGTGAATAATACCACTGTGGACATCAATGTGCGAATACCTGTTCGAGTCCTTGCTTTAAATTTTTGTATATACCCAGAAGTGCGATTACTGTGTTATGTGGTAGTTCTATACTTAACTTTTTGAAGAACTGCCAAACTGCTTCCGCAGCAGCTGCACCATACTGTGGGTTTGTAATACGTTTTAAAATCAGGAAGTGTGTCATCCAATGTCATTCTTCTTCTTCAAGACGGCTTTGGCTATTCAGGGACCTTTCCCCTTCCATATAAATTTGATGGGTGGCTTTTCCATATTATAACAGAAGGCTGTTATAATAGCCTAGTGGTTAAGAACACAGATGCTGGAGCCAGGCTTGCTGGGTTCAAACCCCACTTCTGCCACTGATGGGCTTGGCAGTCTTAGCTTTGCTGCACCTCTGCGGTCTGCTTGTAAAATGTGGGGAGTATTAGACCTTTCTTTAAAATTGTCTTTCTTTTAGGACCTGAAATAAAATACACTAGGATTTCTACTGGTGGTGGAGACACGGAAGAAACTCTGAAGAAATTGCTGCAGGAAGGTGAGCATGTCTAAGTCAGTGGGAGCGGGGCTTCACGTAGCTGGCTCTATTGCACTGGAAAACAATCTTTGAGGCCTTTAACATTTTTCTACTTCATCTCGTTCCGTTGTATAAGTTCCACACCAACCCAAGAAACAAGTCAAAATAAGAGGGAATGAAATGCAACTGGCAGTCATATCAGTTTTCAACCACTTTCTAAAGAAAAGTGTTTTATCAAAAGCAGTGCTAAAAACTGGGGAAGAACTAAGTGTTGGTCTGGAATTTATCACTGGGCAGATGCCGTTATTAGTCACGTCAAACCATCTGTCTCTTCATTATATAAACCAATTTCTGCTGTAAACATGTATCCTCTCAGAGGTCACCAAGGTCACCAAGTTCATTGAAGGTGGTGATGAACATTTGTTTGAAGATGAAGAAATTAAAAGACTGCTTCAGGGAGGTTAGTAAAAGGACAACTAACCCCTTTAACAGGTTCTGGTGATGGAGTTCAACTTTTTAAAGACTGAACATTCAGGGTTTATTAGTTTTTTTTAAATTAGGTTAAAAAGACAACGTCGTGTGTTGTCCTAACAGAAATTGGCCCAATGTTAGTTTACGTAATAGTTATGACTAAATGATTACTAGCTTTAACAGTCTTTAAAAAGTTTATGGAATGAAGCTTTGGGAGCAATGAATATTTTTTTCTTTAATACAGATAATTATAGGGATATTTTAAATATGTGAAAGGGAAACTACTTTTAAATTGCTAGTAGTTTAAACAAGCCCAAATTGACAGGCTTTTTATATTTCTTTAAAAAGGTATTCACTGCCCCACAACAACAAGAAAAGGCATGTTTATGAATTCCTTACGCATACAGTTAGAGCAAAAACAGTGCATTGGTAGCTTTCTTTCCAAAACTACATTCTTGGGAATGGCAGCTCTTTCTTCTAACTGATTGAATGATAATCTATACCTGGGGAGGTAAAATGTTTTTGCATATTAAATTAACCTTAAACTTTAAAGTATGGAATGTTCTCTGTCTATGGCATTAAATGGACCTACTTTTAAAAGCAAAGGAGGAAAAAAAAAGAATTCAAAATCTTTTACAAACTCTAAAAAGTAATTATTCAAAGAAATAGCAAATGTTTATAAACAATAATTTGGATAATTGGAACTCAAATAAATGCATTTCTTGTTCATCTTATTAACAAAGTATTAAATCAACAAATTGTTTTAGAGAAGCACATATTTAAATTAGAAAATACAAATATGCTCTCTGAAATATGTGTAAATTGTGAAACATATCTAAAGTTTGGTAATTATACAAAACATAGCCTGCTTATAATTTTAAAAATTAAATTAGCATGATAAAGAAGATGCAAATTCTCTTGGGACCTTGTGTATTTTTGGCAATTGTTGTCTTTTATTGTTTATTTTAATATAGATAACAGTCTTATATGTAATGTTTACAGACTCTTCGGTGGAAATAAAAATAAACAGATTGTATTCACCAGTTATTCAATGAATACTTTTTATTCATCCAATGATTGGATTTCCCCAACGTTGAAGTATGTGTGTCTGAAAAATACCAGATTTCCCTTCAGACCACAGGAAGTATACAGCAAACTCAAAATCATCATGGAATCAAAGATCCCGTAGCATCTAATGCCAAAATCACTGACCTACCCCCACATTCTGAACTTTCAGCTGGGAAAACATCCAGGAATTTGAGGGAAGAGGCTAACTCATTATAAAGATTGGTTTGAATTCTTTTTTTAAAGAATCCTTGCCGTGTAAGCAGCTTTGTAGAACGGCAGTACTTTTTAGAGAATGAATCGATTAGTAGCTGCACCTATTTATATTGCTTTAATTCATTTAGGCTTAAGCTCCAGGTAAGTATGTTTTGATAAGTTCCCATTAATAAGCCCATTATAAACAATAGGACTGAGTATTTAAAAATTACTTCAGCCAAGAGAAAAAACGTATCTGCTGTAAGTTAGGAGCACGCTAGTCTATCTTTCCCTAGTTAGTAGGCGCCTCTCTTCACTGCTGTCTCTTCACTCCAGCGATTGCTCCTTCTCCCCAGTGTGGGGACTGCTCAAGCCGGCAGATACAGCTTGGCTGAAATTCCTGATTTCTGAGGCTGGTAGGGGATCAGGGTGCAGGCTCAAATCCCAATCTGGGCTCCAGCTCCCACCGAGGTCAGTTCCCTCTCTTCTGCCTTGGCCCCTTCATCTGAAGAGTGAGGATGCTGCCCACGGCCAAACGAGCCCACGTAGGAAAAGCACGTGGAATAGCACTGTGCGCTCAGTGGCCTCCAGTGAATATGAGTAACTATCGGTGTCACCTTCAATTAACACTGACAAGGTCATTAAAACAATATTTATAATGTTTGCCTTAAACCTCCAAAGTCTAGCCTCGTAAAAGGTGGAAACACAAGTCAGTGGGCTAAGCCCTGCGTGCTTTAGGAATCGTGAATGGAACGGGAGCATTTGTGCCAATCATACAGGTGCTGGGTCTCTGCTTCTCTAAATATGACCTAAAACAAGAGTCATTCGTTTTGACCCAGCGGAGAGCCAACGGGGGCAAACCCAATTTTCAGCACATCAGTCACGCTCTTCTTTTAAAAATACCGTGACTGCCGTGTTGAGCACGTCTCATTTCAATATCGTCATGGCAAAATAGTAATAAACGTAAAAATTAGCAAAACCTCATTAATGGGAGGCTCACAAATGTTTGAAAGGAGATCTGAGTGCACTTGCTGGTTTTGAAAAGTAATATCGAGAAGACTTTCACGGTCCTGCTCTAACTTGTGTGGTCAACTACTCCTTTGAATTTAAAAAGTCCGTTACCAACAGCATTCTAATTCACTCGGATCCATTTCTTCTTGACAATATTTTGTAGGTCTTTATTTTGTTACCAAATAAACCTGAAATTAAGGAAAATATTTTGGTTTGCAGGTATTCCATAACGCAGGCTTTCCTATTTTTTTATAGACTTCCCTCATGAGCCATACTAGCGGTGTTTTCTTTAGTTCTGGGTTTTGCTTTTTAATGCGGTGTGGTAAATGTTGATACAGCTTATATTCTGGGGGAAGAGAAGACACGACATGCTTGAAATGTGTTCTCTAAGCAGGAACAGAATTCATCAAAATTTTTGAAAAATTGTTTCTAATTCACTGATGTCATACAGGCAAAATTACTCTTGGGAATAATTTTATGCTTACTTTTTATGGGATTTCAGAGAATTTAAAAAATACACATAATAGCAAAGTGTTGATTTCATAGCTAAGCATAGATGACACATAAAACACAAGAAGTCAAAACGTGGAGAAAATAAAGGTTAGCAGGAAAAGGAAGTGGCACCTTGACCTGATCTCCAGTGACCACAAGCAGAGAGAAAACGTGAACTTAGACCTGCCAGGGAGACTTGCTGGTGAGTTAAAAGAAGAACAAGGGGATTGAGAAACAGTTTTACAGCTATGGCAATTAAAAAGCTGCATAGTTAATGAAACACTTAAATCTCCTAAATAAGTAGGATTCATTTTTAATGGTTAATTTAAAAAATGGTCTTGTAGGACCGGAACTGTATTTGGGGAGCTGGTGGCACACATTTCCTGAATTGCTTGTTATTATGTTTCTGGAGTTGTTAGGTCAGTGCTAATTTGTTGTATTCATGTACTATATATAAGGTAGTCATGATTTGATGTACAACATTGATGTACAGCAAATAGGGCTGACGCAAGCCAGGTGGATATCTCTGGGAAGATGCTCTGCTAAACTTTATATAGTGTTAAATATCCCTTCAACAAGGCTTTTTAGGCCTTTTACAAAAAGGGTGAAACAGTCATGTAAATCATTTAACCTATGCAAAAATGGCACATTACGTGGTTCTCCAAACGCCATCGTGAAAAACGTGCTCTCCAGATAACGAACAGTTATTATGATGTGTGGAAAACAAATGTCTTCTCGTCCGTTGCCAGTGGAAAATTCTCATGATCATAAAATTTGCTACTCCAATAGAAACCTTTCTACATGCTTGAGTAATACTTGTTTAGAACTTTTCGGCCTAATGATAGTCTCCTGTTTGATTTAAATCATAATTTCAAGACATTTCTAATTACAGCTCTTTAATTTTAGACACACCTGTGCGGAAGGTACCAGCCAACAAAAAGGTTGCAGGTAAGTGCAGTGACCAGAGTAAAGTGCCCTTATGACCTGTGATTTGTTATGTCAGGAGAAACCAAAGAAAAGGAGAGAGTTTTAACTGTATTTTATTAACCTGGCTGTCTGCCAGCCAGAAAATTTAGCCTATTTTGAGACAAAGTATTTTGATGATAAGATCAGAAAATAAATTGCTCCTGTTCCACATGACTAGAAGAATCTAAGAATAACAATTAACAAATGCAAGTCAACTACAGATTAAACCACTGAGTTAGTTTCAAGAATAGTTAAGTCAAAAAGAAATTCTTAAAAACCAAAGCAGAGCAAAAGAAGGTTGCATGTGAACCTGAACCCTGTAAAAATGTTATTTGAGATAAGGCTGCAGTTTGAGACATAAGTCGATTATACTGAACACATATAGAAAATTGTTAATATAATTACAAGATTCTTGACATGATGTGTAAACTATATACAGGTGTACCGGATACATGTCCTAGTTTTCTTCATATGTATACTTATGTGCATTTTCTAATGTCTTCACTTAAGTTGTCTTACATTTTTTATATTCCAAGATCAAAGATTTCCTTTGTGTAATTTAAGAAGCTTGGAATGACAAGTTTGGAATTTCTAAGATAAATACATTTCAGAGTCTAAAAAAGTTGCAAGACTTATAAATCCATTATAGGCCTATCTGATTTTAAGCTAATAGAATGTACAGACATTTGGTCTTAAAGGATGAATTGCTCAAATATTTTAACTGAAGGATTTATCAGGGATTTCTTCTCAACATCTAAATTTGAACAGATGTTTTAAATAATTAAAATTGTCAAACTTCAACTTAATATTTTCATGTACCTTTGATCAAAAGACAACCTTGGCTTTACCACCATAACCTGAGGCAATACTAAGAAAACATAATCTAATGTTTCTTTAAATAATAAATATTGTGATGTCACATATTTATGCATAAAACAGCATATTATTAAACCTAAAATTTTCATCATATTTAAAATCTACATGTTCTCTCGTCTTCTTAACCAGGATCCAGAAGACGGTCAAGAGAAGGTCGTTCTCAGTGAAGATCCAGAAACCAGACAACAAAGTTTGTATAACCCTAAATCAATAACTGGCCTTTAAGGAAAGCCGTGAGAGCTGCGTTGACTTCAGCAGCTGAACCATCAGCACAAGAGAGCAATCATGGATAGACTTTGAATGCAAATTCTGTGTTTTTTCTGAATGAGAAATCTGAGAAAAGTTATGAGGTTAGCCTCCTGTGGATTAGGAACTGAGGAAATATAGCGTCTTACAGGTTTTACTTCTGACATTAAAAGTTCTGACACTCTTCAGAGTCCCTAAAAGAGAATCCATCTCACCAGATTCATTCACATCTCAGAATGGTGAGCTCTAACCCACTGAGAAGACGGAGGCTTGAATTCTGTTTAATGCATAAATAAAGTGCACGCAAGCACCAACCTCTCCAGGCAGGGGGAGTGAAGTCATAAAAATGGGTGCTCAGTATAAAAGACACCTTTCCATCAACAGGCTTTGCACATCTCTGATACAACGTGGGTTGACTAGTAAATTATCTTATTTTTACCACTAATTTTGTACTCTTGAAATATTTGCCATATGCTTCTTGCAATACATATTTTTATCCCAAACATTTCAATAAAATCGTTTTCAGGTATAAAGAGAATTACTTCAAATTGGGTAATTCAGACAACTCAAGGTTAAGTTAATATGTGGTTTGTACTTGGGAACAAGACTTTATACCTCTCTTTTTGTAACAAATACTCATTAAAGGAAATGGAATGAATTTAATGTTTCTTGAATTTGTAAAACTACTGCTATAGAAAGAACATTAGAGAATGAAGCAATCACTAAACGTTAACTGAGCACCTCACATGACCCAGACTGTGCTAAGTTGTGAAGATTCAAAGGTGAATCAGGCACGGTTCCTGTCCTCAAAGGGTGAAGGGGCAAATTACCTATAGCGTCCACAATGCCCCGTGGGCTACGGTGGAAGCTTAAACAGCACACCACCACAAAATGGCACATCACTTAACCATAGCTGGGCATGGACAGAGCCAGAGAGGCGCCCCGTGACCTGAGCGTATGGTAAGAGTCCATTGCTTGGCAAAGGAGGGGAAGGAAAATAGTTCTTTATGGGAACGAAATAGAGATTGGTTTCATCAGCTCAGATCTCAACAAATATATCATCCTTTTCTTGGACTGGTTGAAATAAGGACATTCAGGGAATAGAATGCATACCCAAAGAGAAACTGCTTGATGATAGCATAATGAAATCTTGCCATGAGTTGGAGGGCAGCCACTGGGAGGCTGTAAAACAGCGGCCATGCTGAAGAAGTCAGGGTTGCCCAAGATGTCCAGCTTGGATCAGAGGTAATTAGGCTCAATACTCCCATGCTACTAAAGGACCCAGAGAGTTTCTCTGGTACCTGAAAGTAGTGGTCCTTTGAGAAGCAACTGTGGTGAGGAAGTGAGGTAGAAAATTCTGAAAGTGCCCCGTTCTAAAGAAATGTTGACTAGGTTTGGTTTTCCAGAATGCTTTCTAGTCCAGCACAGTGGTGGGTTTTATGTCTAGCACTTGGAGCCCCTGAAAGGAAACAGACTGTCATACCAACTGAAAACTCATGTAGGGAACCTTGGACTTGAGTCTCAGCCAGAAGGGGTAGTGCTGTAATCTTCCCAAGATGATTCGGAGCTGGTGAGAGTGGCAGAATAGACTAAGTTATTACCACCAGACGGCTCTTCCCAGCAGGCAGCCTGTGGCTGGTGACCCTCTAGAAAGCCACGAGTTACTTGCACACGTTTATTTATTTAGGCATCTTCAGGTTTTCACTCTGCGTTAGTCAGGGTTCTCCAGGGAACAGAACCAATAGAAGAAATGTATGTGTAGGTATCACGTAAATATTATGAGATTTATCCTAGGAATTGGCTCACATGACCTTGGGGATGGGCAAGTCTAAATTCCACAGGGCAGGCAGCAAGCTGAGAGCTCTGACAAGGCTTTGGATGACTTCCCCAGGAGAAGCTGGCTGGCTGGAGTAGAAACACGGCAATTCTCCCTTCTGACTGCTGAAGCCCTCAGTCCTCCCTTTCAGGCCTCCAAGTGATGGGATGAAACTCTTCTCTTAGCTGAAGGCCATCTCAGTTGATTGTAGATGCAATCAGCCATAGATGCCGCCAGCTCACTGATGATTTAAATCCACGAAGTATCTTCACAGTAACAATCAGGCCGGTGCTTGCTTCACCAACAGCTGGGCAGTCACCCGGCCAAGCTGACCCATGAACTTCACCATCATACACTGAATGATGAGCCAGGTGTGCCAGAGTTGGACTTTGAATGTGGTTATCTGGGGCAAGGGAATGATGTGGAAGCTTTTTAAACACCAAGGACTTTAAGGTCCTGGTTTTTTACCATAAGAAGAAAAGAGAAATCAGCATCAGCCAGTATACACATAAAGCCAGTGTTTCTTTCTGGTAAAGAATAGTCTTTTGAGTTGTACATGTAAATATGTTTAAAAAATAAAATTTAACAGGGACTTATTAATAAAATAGAAATGAACTAAACAATACTGCAAGTATAAATAAGATTAATGTATAGGAAAATAAAGGATAACAGTTTAAAATCTTAAAATTAGAACTAAAAAAAATAAAGATAGAGGCCTCATCAGAGAAATAAAGAGCAGGCACTTTCTGAGTTGACATATTGGTTAGTGATCAGCAACCCGGTAGCTTGGGAACATAAAAGAAAGTGGAGTTGTATGTGTCTGCTACCTATGCATCAGGCAATAGAGTATGTGCTTTTGCAAACAATATTTTCATTTAATTAATTTGTATCATATATATTTTTATTAGAGAAGTTGTGTGCTTACGAAACAATCATGTATAATGTGCAGAATTCCCATACATCACCCTTCCATCAATTCCTTACATTGTTGTGAACATTGTGTTACAGATTATGAAAGAATATCATAAGACTTTTACCGCTAACTAACTATGCTCCTTAGCTTACTTTAGTATATTTTTCCCATACCTCCCCATTACTAACAGCGTTTATTCTATTGTACATTTGTTATAGTTCATGAGAGAACACTCTCATATTTGTACTCTTAACCACTATACATCTTCCACCACATGGTTCACTGTGTGATACAGTCCCTTGCCTTGTACAATCTACCCAAAGTACACTCAGTAGCTCTCACTTGCATCACACAGTTGTGCAGTCATCGCCTCAGTAAATTTTTGAAAGTTTTCCTTAGTCCAAAAGAAACAATCCCATTCCCCCTGTTGTTGACCCTTAGCATTGATATAGTACTTTCTTTGACAATGATGCAAATATTACAATATTGCTGTTAACTATAAACCATCAGTTACATTAATTGAATTTTCCCCATGCATCACCATATTCTTACCATCTTGTAATGGTGATGTACATTTGTTCTAGTTTATGAAAGAACTTTCTTGTATTTGTATGATTAACCACAATTCTCATCCACCTCTGGGTTCACTATGTTATTCAGTCCCTAGATTATTCTCTAGCTTTCTTTGAATTGATATTTACATCCCTAGACTGCCCATTTCAGCCACAATCCCATTTATGAACCAGCCACGTTAGTTCAACTCACTATAAGGTGTTACCATCAACTCTACCCATTTCCACACTTTTATAGTCATGATAATTGAAAATTCTACATACCCCCTCTCAGCCCTCATCCTATCTTCTAGTAACCTATACTTTAGGTTTTAATTGTATGTGTTTATTCTCCATACTTAGTTCATATTAGTGAGACCATACAATATTTGTCTGTTTGTATCTGGCTTATTTCACTCAGCATATTGTCCTCAAGGTTTATCCATGTTATCATGTGTTCTAATTCCATTTCTTCTTACAGAAGCATGGTATTCTATCATATATATATATATATGATATACATATCATATATATATATATATATACCACATTTTGTTTATTCACTCATCAGTTGATGGACACGGGTTGTTTCCATTTTGGCAATTGTGACTAAATGCCACTGTGAGCATCAGTATGCAAATATCTGTTCACCTCACGCTTTTCAGTTCTTCTGGATATATTCTCATAGAAGGTTTGCCGGGTCATACTGCAGTTCTATATTTAGCTTCCTGAGGAACCACCACACTGTCTTCCACAAAAGCAGCACCATTCCACATTCCCACCAAGTGAAGGGCTGTTCCTAGTTCTCCACAGCTTTACCAGCACCTGTTGTTTTCTGTTTATTATTATTATTATTATTATTATTATTATTATTAATGGTCATTCTATGAGGTGTGAGATAATATCACATTGTTATTTTGATTAGCATTTCCCTAATAGCTAGTGATATTTAACATTTTTCGTGTGCTTTTCACCATTTGTATTTCTACTTTGGAGAGTGTCTAAGTCTTTTGCCTGTTTTTAAAATTGGATTGCTTGCTCTTTTATTGTTGAGTTTTATGATCTCTTTATATAGCGTGGAAATCAAACCCTTTTTGGATATGTGGTCTCTAAATATTTTCTCCAATTGAGTGGGCTGCCATTTTACCTTCTTGAGAAAGTCCTTTGAAATAAAAAGTATTTAATTTTGTTATCCATTTTTTCTTTCGCTGCTCATGCTTTTGGTGTAAGGTTTAAGAAACCCCCACCTACCATTAGGTCTTGAAGATATTGCCCTGCATTTTTTTAAGAGTTTTATAGGTCTAGCATTTATATTTTGGTCTTTGATTCATTTTGAGTTAATTTTTTTATACAGTGTGAGGTAGGAGTATTCTTTCTTTCTTTTGGATATGGATGTCAAGTTCTCCCAGCACCATTCATTGAATAGACTGTTCTGCCCCAGCTGGGTGGTTTTTCAGCCTTGACAAAAATTACTCAGCCATAGATGTTAGGCTCTCTTTCTGAACCATCAGTTTGATTTCATTGGTCTATATATTTATCTTTGTCCCAGTACCATGCTGTTTTTACCACTGTAGCTAGGTATTGATTTAAAGTCCAGAATTGAGAGTCCTCTAATTTCATTATTCCTTTTTAAGATGTTTCTGGCTATTTGGGTCCCCTTACCTTTCCAAATAAATTTGATAATTGTGTTTTCCATTTCTTTAAATAAGGTTGATAAAATTTTTATTGGGATTGCATTGAATCTGTTTATCAATTTGGGTAGAATTGACATCTTATCAATATGTATTCTTCCAATCCATGAACATGGAATGTTCTATTTATTTAGGTCTTTTAAAATTTCTTTTAGCAATGCACTGTAGTTTTCTGAATACAAGTACTTTATGTCCTTGGATAAATTTATTCCTAAATATTTGATTGTTTTAGTCACTATTTTAGATGGAATTTTTCCTGACTTCTTCCTCAGAATGCTCATTACTAATGTATAGAAACACTACTGCTTTTTACATGTTAATCTTGTATCATGCCATCTGCTGAACTCATTTACTTGCTCTAATAGCTTTGTTATAGGCTTTTTCAGGATTTTCTAGGTATAGGATCATATCATCTGTGAATAGTAATAGTTTTATTTCTTCATTTCCAATTTGATGCTTTTTATTTCTTTATCTTGCCTAATTGCTTTAGCTAGAAATTCTAGCACTATATTGAACAACAGTGGAGACAGTGGGCATCTTTGTCTTATTCCCTATCTCAACAGGAAAACTTTCAGTCTTTCACCATTGAGTACAATGTTAGCTATGGGTTTTTTCACACATGCCCTTTTCTTTTCAGGCTGTAGCACTCCCTTTTCTATTTCCTGCAAAGACTGTCTCTTGGTTACAAACTCTCTGTTTCTCCTTATCTGTGAATATTCTAAACTCACCATCATTTTTGAACCAAAATCTTGACAGATATAAGGTGCTTGGCTGGCAGTTTTTCTCTTTCAGTATCTTAAATATGTCATACCACTGTCTTCTTGCCTCTATGGATTCTGATGAGAAATCAACATTTAATCTTACTTGGCATCTCTTAGATGTGATGCATCACTTTTCTCTTGTGCTCTCAGGGTTCTCTCTTTACCTTTGGCTTTGGCATTCTGATTAGTACGTGTCTCAAAGTAGGTCTATTCAGGTAAGAGTGTGTTGTGCTTCTTGAACACAGATATCTCTGTCCCTCAATAGGATTGGGAAATTTTCTACCATTATTTCCTAAAATATTCCTTCTGCTCCTTTTCTCTTCTCTTCACCTTCTGGTATACCCATGACATATATATTTGCACATCTCTTGCTATCATTTAGTTTCCTGGGGCCCTGTTCATTTTTTTTCCTTTCTTTTCTTTATCTGTTATTTTATATGTTCACTTTTGGAGGCCCTGTCTTCAAGCTCACTAATTATTTTTTCTGCCTCTTCAAATTTGCTGTTATATGCTTCCAGTGTATGTTTTATTGCATTTGCTTTCAAATTCTTCTTGGTGCTCATGCATTGTCTTCTTAATATCCTTCATCTCTTTAGTCATCTTATTAAATTTATTAAGATTTGTTTTAATATCTATGATTAGTTGTCTTAACTCCTTTATGTCATTTGGAGGCTTAGGTTGTTCCTTTGACTGAACCATATCTTCCTGTTTCTTGGTATGGATTATAATTTTTTGTTAGTGCCTTGGCATATGATTTACTAGATGTATTTATTCTGGGATCAGTTTCTCTTTTTAACCTCAGGCTTTCCATTTGAATTGACTTTCTGCTACAGTCCCTCTTTGACTCTTGGTTAAATTTATTTGGAACTTTATTGTGGCTCATGTTTAGCCAATCTGAATTTTTTTAGCTCTTTTAAATCTGTTTCTTGCCCATTCTCCCTTGCTGATTGTGGTGTAGGATTTGCAGGTTATGTTGGTACTGTAAGCTGTGGAGGCTGAAGTTGCCGGCATTGCCTCAGGAACTGATGAAGCTTCTCCTACCTTTCTCCCCTGCCAGGAGCTTCAGCCATGTGCAGTAATCCAAGTCATTCAGGCCAAGACCATCTGTAGTTGCCTGGAGAGACTGCATCTATATTCATAAGAGAAATAAGGTCTGTGATTTTCTTTTCTTGTAGTATCTTTATCTGGTTTTTGTATTAGGTGATGTTGGAATCATAGAATGAGTTAGGTAGCATTCCTTCTTTTTCTATTTTTTGGAAGAGTTTCAGTGAGATTGGTATAAATCTTCTTTGAATGTTTGGTAGAATTACCTGTGAAGCCATCTGGTCCTGGGCTTTTCGTTTTGGGGAAGGTTTTGATGACTGATTCAATCTCTTTGCCTGTAATTGGTCTACTGAGGTCTTCTACTTCTTGTAGAGTCCGTGTAGGTTGTTCATGTGTTTATAGGAATTTTTTCCATTTCATCTTGGTTGTCTAATTTGTTGGCATACAGTTGTTCATAGTAGACTCCTATGATCCTTTTTCTTTCTGTGGAGTCAATAAAAATGTACTCCCTCTCATTTCTGATTCTATTTGTCGACATCTTCTCTCTTTTTTGCTTTATCAGTCTAAGAGTTTCTCAATTTTATTGATGTTTTCAAAGAACCAACTTATAGCTTTGTTAATTCTCTTTATTGTTACTCTCAATTTCATTAATTTCTGTTCTAATCTTTACTTCTTTTCTTCTGCTAGCTTTGGGGTTAGTTTTCTGTTCTTTTTCTAGTTTCTCCAGGTGCACAATTAGTTATTTTCTCTTAGCTCTTTCTTCTTTTCTAATGTAAGCGTTTAAGGCTATACATTTCCTCTTAGTACTGTCTTCGCTGCATCCCATAAGTTTTGATATATTGTGTTCTCATTCTCATTTATCTCAAGATATTTACTGACATCTCTTGTAATTGTTTCTATGACCCACTGATTGTTCAAGAGAGTGTTATTTAACTTCCATACACTCATGCATTTTCTACTTCTCCACCTGTTCTTGATATCTAACTTCATTCCATTGTGGTCAGAGGAGATGTTTTGTATGATTTCAATCTTTCTAAATTTGTTGAGACTTTTTTTTTACCCAATATGTGGTTTATCCTGGGGAATGATCCATGTGCACTTGTGAAGAATGTACATCCTGCTGTTTGGGGGTCAATGTTCTATTTATGCCTGTTAGGTTTAGTTCATTTATCATATTATTCAAGTCCTTATTTCCTTATTGATCTTCTGTCTATGTGTTATATATATTGATGAGAGTGTGTATTGAAATCCCCAACTATTATTGTTGAGGTATTCTATTTCTTCCCTCAGTTTTGCCAGTGTTTGCCTAATACATTTTGTAGCACTGTGGTAGATGCATAAATATTTGATTGTTATTTCTTCTTGGAGGATTGCCCCATTTGATTAATATATAGTGTCCTTCTTTGTCTCTTATAACAGCTATTGACTTATAGTCTATTTTTCCCAATATTAATATAGCCACCCAGCTCATTTTTATTA
This sequence comes from Chaetophractus vellerosus, assembly GCA_004027955.1. NCBI lineage: Eukaryota > Metazoa > Chordata > Mammalia > Cingulata > Chlamyphoridae > Chaetophractus > Chaetophractus vellerosus. The sequence goes on from PVKH010000378.1 coordinate 25,963, forward strand.
CTGTTTGCATGGAATATAAATTTTTTCATCCTTTCACTTTCAACTATTTATGTTTTTGGTTTAAGGTGAGTCTCTTGTAAACAAGTTATAGTTGGATTATGCATTTTTATCCATTCTGTCAACCTGTGTCTTTTGATTGGGGAGTTTAATCCATTAACATTCAGCTTTATTGTTGTAAAAAACAGTACTTATTCAGCCATTTTGTCCTCTGGTTTTTATATATGATATATTTTTCATCTCTTCCTATATTGTAACCTCCTTTTCTGTATAGTTGCTCTTTTGTGAGGTATCTGACTCACCACTTTTTTATTTCTCTTTCTGTATATTTTTAAAATACTTTCTTTGTGGTTACCCAGGTATTTATATTACACAATTTATATCTATAACCCACTAATTTGAGAAGATACCAACTTAGCTACAATAGCATATATATACTCTGCTCTCATAGCCCTCTGTTATCCCTGTTTATGTTGTTTTTTTCTCACTTTACCACTTTTATTTACATGTACATTATCAGGAAATACGCCTTTTTCTTCTTCAATTGTATTCTAATTCTTATAAGAATTAAAGAGTAGAGTTGTATAATAAGGATACAGTACTATTAGGTTTTGCATTTACCCTTTTAGTTAGCCTTACTGATGATCTTCATTTCTTCACCCTGCTCCAAGCCACTCTCTCCTGTCTTTTCCTTTCAACTTGCAGAACTTCCTTTAGTAATTCTTACCTGGCAGGTCTCTTGTTGATGAACTCTCTCAGTTCCTGTTTCCTGTGATTATTTTAAACTATCCCTCATTTTTGAAGGACAGTTTTGCCAGATAAAGAAATTTTGGCTGGCAGTTTTCTCTTTTGGTACCTTAAATATATCATACCACTGCCTTCTTGCCTCCATTGTTTCTGATGAGAAATCAGCATTTAGTCTTATTGAAGATCCCTTGTATATGATGCTTCACTTTTGTCTAGCAGCTTTCAGAATTCCCTCTTTATCTTTGGCATCTGCCATTCTGATTAGTACATGTCTCAAAATAGGTCTATTATGCTGCATTCTGTTTGGAGTACATTGCACTTTCTGTACATGTATATTTATGCCTTTCATAGGAGTTTGGAAGTTTTGGACCATCATTTACTTAAATATTCTTTCTTTCCCTTTTTCTTTTTCTTCTCCTTCTTGCACACCCAGGACATGCATGCTTGTGTGCTTTGTGTTATCCCTCAAATTTCTGACACACTGCTCAATTTTTTCTATTCTTTTTCTATCTGTTCTTCTGTCTGTATGATTTTTATTGTCCTGTCTTCTAGATTGCTGATTCTTTCTTCTGCATATTCAAATCTGCTGTATGTTTCTAGTACATTTTTAATATCTAACATTGTGCCTTTCATCCACATAATTTCTGTAATGTTTCTTTTTATACTTTCAAATTCTTCTTTTTTTAAAATTTATTTTATTACATATCTCCCCTTCCCCCCCATTGCGGCCATGCGCCGAGACTTGGTCACTGCGCAGGCGCAGCTTTCCCCGCTTGTGGGCGGCTTCTGCTTCTATTCATGGCCGGCTCTTGCTTCAGTTCACGGGTGGCTGGTTGCGCTCCATTCGTGGGCGACCTGCCCTGCCCGTGGCGGCTTTTGCCCTGTCCGTGGCAGCTTTTTGCCCTGCCCACGGCGGCTCTGGCCCGCCCATGGTGGTTTGTCATTCTCAAGGCGGTCTGCCCGCTAGGAGAGGTCCCCGGGAACTGAACCTGGGGCCTCCCATGTGGTATGCCGGTGCCCTATCCACTGGGCTATCGAGCCGGCCCCTTTTCAAATTCTTCTTTATGCTCACACTTTGCCTTCTTAATAATCCTTTATCTCTTTACACATTTTTTTTAAATTTCCTTGAATTGATTTAGGAGAAATGTTTGAAAATCTTTGATTAGTTGTTCCAACTTCTGAGTCTCCTCTGAAGTTTGAATTTGTTCCCTTGAGTGGGACATGGCTTCCTGTTTCTTAGTATGGCTTGTAATTTTTTTTTTTGCTTATGTTTAATGATAATTATCTTTTAATGATATTGAAATAATTTAAAAATTACATATTTATACATGGTTACCATTTCTAAAGATATTGAAGTAATAAAACTATTACATATGGTTACCATTTCTTATTTTCCTTGTTGCTTTGTGAAGATCCTTCTTTTCATCTGGTATCCATTTTCTTTTCCTTAACATTTCTTTTAGTGGTGTTAATGAATTGTTTGAGCTTTTGTATGTATGGGAAAATGATTGTTTTACTTTCATTAAGATAGTTTGATGGATATGCAATTCTAGGTAGACAGTTTGTTGTTGTTGTTGTTGTTGGTTTGTTTTTTTTTTTTTTTGGTATACAGTACTGTAAAGGTGTTGCTTCACTGTTTTCTTACTTATGAGATTTCCAGTGCTGTCAAGCTTACCTTTGTTCCTCTACATTTAATGTCTTTCCCCCGCTTCTGTCTGGTTTTCTCTTTATCATTGCTTTGGAAAAAATTAAATTATACTACTTGGTGTGTTTTTTCCTAATTTTCTTGTTCCTAAAAGTGTGTTTAGTTTCTTGAATCTGTGGATTTAGAGGTCAGATCAAATTTGGAAAATTTTAAGTCATTATGTCATTAATATATGTTCTGTCCTCCCCACACACTCTTTCTGGGATTCCAATTACACTTCTACTAGACCGCTTTTAAATTGTAGCACAGATCACTGTTGCTAATATCATTTTTAAATTTTTTTACCTCTATGTGTTCATTTTGAAGACTTACTTTTTTATTTTCAAGTTCACTAACCCTTTATTCTGTAATATATAATCTTATGTTAATACCATCCATTGGTTTTTCATTTTAGACATTGTAGCTTTCATCTCAAAAAGTTTGATTGGGCTTTTAAAAATATATCTTGCATATCTCTACTTAACTTTTTGAACATATGGCATATATTTATAATATCTGTTTCATTGGCCTTCTTGGATACTTCTAATGATTATATTGTTTCTGGGTCAGTTTCAATTGCATGATTTTTCTCCTGATTAGACATTACATTTTTTTGCTTCTTTGCATGTCTGGTAATCTTTGATTGAATGCCAGGCATTATAAATTTTGCCCTGCTGGGTGCTGGATATTTTTGGATTCCTAAAATATTCTTGAAGTTTGTTCAGGAATCTAGTTAAGTTACTTGGAAAGAGTTTGATACTTTGGAGTCTTGCTTTTAGGATTTGATAAACAGGATATTTGTGTATAGTCTAAGACTAATTATCCTCTGCCACTTAGGAAAGACCCTTTTAAGCACTTTTCCAAATTCTCCATTAATTATGAGGTCTTTTGGTTTTGCTAGCGGGAACAAGTGCTATTCCAGGTCCTGAGTGAGTGCAAGGTACTATTCCCTCTAATCTTACAAGGTAAGATTATGCACTCAGCCAGGAAAGTCTCTCAGGACAACACGTTGGGGCTATCATAACACTCACCTTACTTATTTCCTGTCTTTTAGGGACTGACATTCTTCATTGCTTGATGCAAAGTCTCTTGACAAACATTGTTTTGTATATTTTGTCCTTTGGTTTTTATTTCAGTCAGGAGAGTAAATCGTACCTGTTTCCCCATTTTCTCCATAAGTGAAATATTCTGTCATAGCATTTAATATAGTAACTCCACTTCATAACCATTAACTTCACCTTTAAATATGAAGAGCTGACTGGAAAATGCTTATCATAAGAGGAGCCATGTGGGAAAATGTCAATAGCATGCACAAATATTTATCATAAATAACCGACAAAGAATTCAAAATGAGGTTGACAACCAATACCATTGTCACACAATGAACACACACACACACAGCAAAAAGAAATTTGTCAAAGTAGAATGTGGCTAATTTTATTATTGTTAATTCTTTTCACATTTATCTGAACAGTTATTTCTTTTAATCTATCAATATTGAAAAATAACATTTCTTAAAATTTGTCTTATTTTTCTTGGAAATAGGAGCATTGCCTTCACTTCTGTGGGTCTCTGTAAGGTCTTACATAACATATAATAAATATTCATTGATGAGATTTCTACAATATGATAGGGGAAAATGGTGATTATCGAACCAAACAAGGTTCCAAAAACAACACTTAGACAAGTAAACCATATGTGCATAAGGCTGTTAGACTACTCTCATTTTTAAGCAATAAAGTAATTAATGATGTATTTTTGGAAGTTTTATGATATTCCACAAAAAGTTGTGGAGACACAGACAAATATGAAAAAAAAAAGTTAACTAAGGTAATTCATGGAAGATAAATAAAGACTTCCATGATTAATTCTTCAGATGGTTGACAATGACAATTAGCTTGAAAATATAAGAAATACTCCATGAGAATTAAAAAATAATACTGGAAGAGAGACAAGATCAATAAACAATGTACAAATGAAGGATACAGCTCAGTGGAAAGAATATTAATAAGTGCTTCCTGAATGAATTATTCCTGAAAACTAGACTCAATTTAATCAAGTGAAAATTTAGAAACTACTTATTAGGCAAGGTTTTACTATAGTAATCAATACTAAGTCAGCTGATATTTGACCAAAGAATAAAGGCAATTCAATGTAATAAAAGATAGTCTTTTTTAAAAATGGTGGTGGAACATCTGGACATCTACATACCCTGTGGCAGTTTGATATTATTGATGAATTCCAAAAAGAAATACTAATTATGTTTGTAAACTGTCTGAGGTTTCACTTTTACTTGATTAAATTATGATTAGGGCTTTGATTGGGCCATGTCACTAGGGTTTTGAACCCCTGCCCCTCACTGGGTGGAGACTCACAGTTAAAAGACATGGGAAGGGACAGAGTTGAAGTTTTGATGCTGGAGTTTTGAGCTGGAGCCTGGGAAGTAAACACACAGAGAAGCAGATACATGAGGAAGGAGAGAAGTCTCCATTAAATACAGACAGAGGCCTTGGGAAGAGAGACGAGCCGTTCACCTGATAGTCTATAGCTGGCCTTGTGGAGAGATGCATGCCTAAGCCCAGAGAGAATTGAGCCCTGGGAAAAGAGACAAAGCCCAGAAAGCCTGCTGGTCTACAGCTGACCTTATGGGGACCTCAGAGCAGCTGAGCCTGGAGAGAATTGAGCGCCTGGGAGAGAGACAAGACTTATCCCTGCCTACAGCTGATATTGGAAGAAGCTGGGACCATAGAGCCCTAAGAGGAAGAGGGGGCAGCCATCTTGCTCCAACATGTGGCAACAGACTTTGGAGAGGGAAATAACTTACACTTTGTAGCCTGGTAACTGTAAGTTTCGACCCCAAATAAACACCCTTTATAAAAGCCAACCAATTTCTGGTATTTTGCATCAGTACCCTTTTGGCTGACTAATATACACCCACATGCAAGAAAAAATATATAATCCAGACACAAACCTTAAACTTTTCACAAAAATTAACTCAAAAATGGATCATAGATTTAATTTAAAAATAAAACTTGTAGAAGATAATGCAGGAGAAAATTTATGTGACCTTGGGCTTGGTAAGGGCTTTAGATACAACATCCAAAGCACAATCCATAAAAGAAAAATAGATGCTGGACTTCATTAAAATTAAAAACTGCTATGTTGAAAATACTGTTAAGAGAATGAAAAGATAAGCCACAGACTAGGAGAAAATATTTGAAAAACACATATCTGAAAAAGGACTTGTATCCAAAATATACAGAGTCAATTTAACAACCTAATTTAAAACTGGGCAAAAGACCTGACAGGCACCTCACCAAGAAAGATTTAGATCTAGCAAATAAGCATATTTAAAGACACTCAATAGCATGTCATTAGGGAATTGCAAATTAAAGCAGTGAGTTACCATTACAAAACTATGGAATGGTTAAAATCCAAAACACTGACAACACCAAACCATGGTGCAAAGGTGGAGCAACAGGAACCTCACTCCCTGCTGGGACAGTCACTTTGGAAGACAATGTGACCATTTCTTACAAAGCTAAACATAGGCTTACCTTACAATCCTACAATCACACTCCTAGGTATTTACCCCGAGTTGAAAACTGATACCCATACAAAAGCCTGCACACAATTGTTTAATTGTCCTTTGATAAATGAATGGAAAAATAAGATATGGTATATTATTCAAAGGAAAAAAATATGAACTATCAAGCTACGAAAATACATGGAGAATCCGTAAATGCTAATTGCTAAGTGAAAGAAGCCAGTCTGAAAAGGCTACATACTGTATGATTCTAAGTATGTGACCTTCTGGAAAAGGCAAAATGCAGAGACAGTAAAACAATCAGTGGTTGCCAGGGGAAGAAGAAGAAAGGGGATGAAAAGGTGGAGCACAGGGCATTTTTTAAGGATAGTGAAATATTCTATATGGTACTGAAATGGTGAATACATGACATTATGCATTTTCCAAAACTATAAATCTGTGTAATCAAGAAATGAGCCCTAACTTCCAGTTGACCAAGATGTTGTAAGACACTCCAGGGTTCTGTTCCCTAACAGAACCTTTGAGCAATAGGTAAAAGCTGACAGAGCCATCTTCCTCAGAACTCTGGAAAACAGTTAGAGTTGTAGTAATTGATAAAGTGCCCAATCAAGAACAAGACAACTCAAAAAAGGTAGAGAAAGCTTGTGGCACTCTTGCAGGGCTCCCCGCCCCAACCTCTCCCAACTTAGTGTGAGCCAGCCCATGGTCTCAGTGAAGGTCCTGGTCCCATTCTGGAGGGAGCAGTGTAATCCCCAGGCACATGTGTCTATGCCAGTCTGCCTGGTGGCAGCCTGAAGTACTGAGCCAGGACACTTATTTCTGACTCACCATCCCAGAGCTTGCCCTGCATGTATGAGCAGCTTGCTCACAGCTAATCAGTGTGAGGAACAATCAAATCGAACTGGCCTGGAACAAAGGATAACCAGCATTAAGACATACAATAGAACATTCAGAATGGGGAGAAAATCTATGGCATAGGGCAAAAAGACAGTATTCAGATCATTATAAATGGGCATTCAGATCAGTAAGACTACAACACATACCCAGGACAAAAAAAAATATGCTCAGAAAAGACCAGAGAGGACCTTGTACTTTTGTCTCAGGCATCTGTTTCACTGGTAAAAGGGTTAAGCTCAGAAAGAGAGCACCAGACAGCATAGAGACAATTTGCAAAGGCCATGAAAGGTGTTTTCTGCATTGGTTTGTTTGCTTTAGCTCCTGGCACTCCAGGAAATCTCTGTCAGACCACTAGCTGGATACAAACTTAAGGGACAGTCAGCTCAGGGACCAAATCCGAGTTAACACAGTAAAATGCTAAAATGTACAGCATGTAAAAAATATTACAAACAGGAAATGAAAGCCTGACAAGATAAAAATCAGAAACCATCAGGAAAGAACACCAGACCTTGGACGTACCAGCCCTATGGATAATTATGAAAGCCCATTCTATTGTATTCTATTTTTGATGTATAACTTCACTTTTCACTTCTTACGGGTTTCAAAATACAAATGTATTAAAAGTCATGATAGGGGCCGACTGGATAGCCCAGTGGATGGGGCGTCGGCATACCACATGGGAAGCCCGGGTTCGGTTCCCGGGGACCTCTCCTAGCGGGCAGACCGCCTTGAGAATGGCAAGCCGCCATGGGCGGGCCGGAGCCGCCGTGGGCAGGGCAAAAAGCTGCCACGGACAGGGCAGGTCGCCCGCGAGTCCAGCGCAGCCAGCCACCCGCGAACTGAAAAGCCGGCCGTGATGGAGGCAGAGGCCGCCCACAAGCGGGGAGAGCCGCGCCTGCGCAGTGACCCAGTCTCGGCGCGTCGCCGCAGCAGGGGGGAAGGGGAGATATGTAATAAAATAAATAAATCTTTAAAAAAAAAAAAAAAAAAAGTCATGATAAATCTATGGCTCTGAACACACAATTTATAAACATATAATTTGTGAGAAGAACAAAATGGATACTATACAATGGGTTGATTTAAACAATGTGAATTTATTTGTTCATGATTTTGAGACCAGGAGAAGTCCAAAATTGATGTGCCCGCAAGGCGGTGCTTTCTCCCAAAGGCTCTGGTACTGTGGGGCTGACTGCTGGCAATCTTTAGTCCTTGGTTTTTCTGCCACATGTCAGTGCACATGGTGGGATCTTCACCTTTCTCTTTCAGGTTCAATTGACTTGCAGTTCTGGCTGCTGCCCATGGCTTAGGCATCTTAAACGTAAGCCTTATGGTAACCTGTCTTAGTTTTCTCCACTGTGATCACAAATACCACAACCTGGCTTTCACTTAAAGAGGCATTTATTGGCTCATGTTCCAGAGGCTAGAAGGTTTGCTTCCTCCTAAGGTCAGGAGCATTATGGGTAGCCAGCAGTCCTCAGACTCCTTGGCTTTCCCATCACATGGCAATGCTCATAGTGACATCTTGTCCTTTCTCTTCTGGGTTCCACTGACTTCTAGCTTCTGACTCCTCCCCATGTCCTTCTCTTTATGAGGCCTCCGGTAATTGGATTAATACCATCCTCATTCAGCTGGCCATGCCTTAACTAAAAATAACATCTTCAAAAGGTCCCTTTACAAGGGGTTCACACCCACAGGAATGAGGTTAAGATTAAGAACATGCCCCACCGGAGGGTATAGAAGTCAATATACAACATAACCACAAAGAATAGATCTGAAAAATATACTCAGAAGGAAATGAGAAGGGACTCAAAAATGGTTCACTACAAAAGATAAAATAAAGGCAGAAGTAGGCAGTAATGGAAGAACTGAAGGGCAAAAAGGTATAAAACTTATAAAATCCAAATAGCAAAATGGCAGAAAAACACCTGGCATTATCAGTAGTTATTTTTAAATGTAAATGGATTAAACTCTCAAGTGAAAAGCAGAGATTGGAAGAATAGGTTCATACAATGAAACATTATTCAGCTTTAAAAAGGAATTAATTTCTGATCCATCTAATTATTTCACTTAAAATGATATGAAATAATTAGAGTATGCACATTTATAGTCAGAAATTAGGATATAGGTTACCAGGGGGCAAGGGTGGGAGTAGATAATGGGGAGTTAATGCTTATCTGAAACAGAGTTACTCTTAGCGTGATAAAAATTTGTGGTAATGGATGGTGGTGATGGTACTACAACATTGTGAATGTAATTAACAGCACTGAAGTGTATACATAAAAGTCATTCAAATGGGAAGTTTCAGGTTGTATATATGTTACTAGAATAAAAATTAAAATGCCATTGAATTGTACAACACAAAAAGTGAACCTTAATGTAAACTATGAACTATAGTTACTAATATAATTATAGTAATATTTTGTATGTCCCCCCAGGTCTTCTTAATATCCTTTATCTCTTCTTTGACTTCCTTTTCTTCCTTCACTTCATTAAATTGATTCGTGGTATTTGTGTGGACATCCTTGATCAGCTGTTCCACGTTCTGCGTCTGCTCCTGCTTTTCAGTTTGCTCATTAGCCTGGGCCACGGCTTCCTGCCCAGTGTAGGCTGCTTCGGCTCAGGTGTGGCCCACCTCAAGCAGAATGGGACTTAACCCTACCACTAGAGTCCTCTATAAACGTAATGGAGGGAGAGAGAGAGAGAGAGAGGGAGGGAGGGAGAACCACAGCAGTAAGCAGCTGAAAACAACAAAACCTGGAAGAGAAGAGAGAGACCAGCAGATGCCACCTTGGGCCTTGCCACGTGACAGAGGATTCCAGGATCCCGACACCCAGTCTTCAGGGAGAAAACCTAGCCTGATGGTGCTTTGATTTGAATATTTTTCTCAGCCTCAGAACCATAAGTTAATAAATTCCCATTGTTCAAAGCCAACTCATTTCTTGGTATACTGCTTTAAGCGGCTTAGCAAACTAAAACACTGACTAACCTCACTTTTCAGCCCATTGGATTAAGCTGCTTAATATGTTAAAATTGTCCAACTCCTGTGTATGGGAAAGCCAAACTAAGAGCATTGACTGCGGTGATTTGGAAATGTATGTACCCCAGAAAAACATGTTCTTAGAACTAATCCATTCCTGTGGGTGTGAATCCTTTGTAAGTAAGACCTTCTTATGTGGCTACTTCAATTAGGTGTGACCCACCTCATTCAGGATGGGATTTAATCCTCTGACTAGAGTCCTTTATAGATGTAATGGAGAGAGAGAGCGCGCGTGCTAAGGAAGCAAGAAGCTGAAAGCAATGAAACCTGAAAAGAAGGGAGAGACCAGAAGATGCCATATGCCTTGCCATATGATAGAGGAACCCAGGATCACTGGCAGCTGGACTTGGGGAAAAAAGTATTGCCTTGGTAATGACTTGATTTGGACATTTTCACAGCCTCAAAGCTATAAGCTTGTGGTTTAATAAAATCCTCATTGTTGAAGTTGAATCATTTCATGGTATTTGCTTTTAAGCAGCCTAGGAAAATAAAACAACCACCCTACCATATCAAATTTAAGAATTTCATCACAGCGAAGATATGAGCAAATGCATGACTGTCTTTCTGTTTTGATCTTATATAAATAACATCTTAAAAGTAGCATCTTGATTGGTGATTTCATGATGCCTTAAATATTGTGTTTTGTTCATGAAAAGGTCAGGTTCTTTCTTTGTATTGCTCATGATACATCCAAATGAATAATTTCTCATATTAAAAGACACAAAAAGTCATATTTTTATTTGCCTAGTATTGATATGTAAATTTGGTTTCCACTACTATTTTTCCTCTTGTAAACCTACTCTCTCCCAGATGCTATTTCTTCTTAATAGAAATGTGGCTGAAAAGTCTAGTGGAATCATCAGCACCCAGCAGCCCAGGAAGATGTTAAGGGACTCATAATGGTGAGTCTGATTCCCAGCCCCAGCATCCCAGAGGTTGAGCCTCTTTCCTCAGCTTTCCCTATATCCGAGCTACGGTGCCGTATCACTGGCTTTACTTCTCTTTGGACTTGTATTACTTATTTTCTGGATGAAAGCAACAGTCTTCACCTGAGCTCCCTGGTCCTGATGCTCCTTATTTCCTGGATGAGAAATCACTCTTTACTCTTCCTAAAACTCAGCTCAGTTCATGTCACTCCATCGCTCAGTGACTTTGAACACTTTCCATTAATTAGAAAATAAAGTCTAAACTTCTATTAGGATATTCAAAATGTTTTTCAAAAGCTAATGTTAACCTGACCTCATTGTAACCCTCAACAAATATTGTATATGCTAACCCAAATCTTATGACTCTAGATTTCGTAGATTTGCCTGGTATAATATGGGCCACTTTCCTTTTCTCCTCATGATAAAGGCTTTACTCACACCACAGGTTTTCCGTGGCAGCCATCTTGATTTGCCAGCCAACCATCTTTTCCTTTCCTGATTTCCTACAGTGCTTTTGTCAAACTCTTTTTCATCACTTGATAGCCAACCTGTATCTATCCTTCATTTGCTTCATTCAGTGAACATAAACATATATTCATGCTACCTGTTTCAGTTTCCTCATTGCCAAAGCAAATACTGTGCAGTGGGTTGTATTAAACAATAGGAATGTATTGGTTCACGGTTTTGAGGCTAGGAAAGTTCAAATCAAGACATCATCAAGGTGATGGTTTCTCCTTGGATACTGTGGCATTCTGGGGCTGGCTCCTCATGGCCTCTCCTGGCCAATCCTTTCTCTTCTGGGTTCTGTTGACTTCAGCTTTTGGGTCTCCCTCAGTAGCTTTCTCTCTCTGTCTGAATTTCATTCTGCTTATACAGGGCTCCAACAATAGGATTAAGACATCTTGAACGAGACGTACCACACCTTCACTGAAGCAACCTCCCCAAAAGTTATACTGACACTCTCACAGGAATGAATGAGGTTTAAGACCACGTTTTTCCGGGGTACAGAGTTCCAAACCACCACATCATCTTTCCTCCAAACTTTTAGGCTTTAGAAAAAGTGCTGTTTTTTTCATCTTTGTCTTCTCATGGCCCCTAATTAAGTATGCTCCATATAGATTATATTTCATGAATGTTGATTGAGATAAATACATTTGTGCTCAACATTTTCTTGAGTTATTTTCAACAATTCCTCCTAAATCAATATGGTATTGTTTCCAGTTGTGAATTGGTCCAATCCTCCTGTCTTTAACTGACATCCCCAGACAATAAGGCTATAAACAAGACATTGTTCTACAAGCTGTTGTTCAGCTGTACACATCTGCTGGTGGTTATTAGATACAGGAAAATGTTTAAGAGTTTACCGTTTTATTGAAATTCTCTTTCAAAGATTTTCCATATTAGCTAACAATTATTACACCCTGACTATACTGGCCTCGCTCCACGCACAGGAACTTGGCTTCTTGATCCGAGTCTTTCTGGGAAGTTTTAAGTTGTATATATGTTACTAGAATAAAAATTAAAATACCATTGAAATGTACAACACAAAAAGTGAACCCTAATGTAAGCCTGTAATCAATGTCAAGTTAAATACAGTTCTGAGAAATCCAGTTGCCCTTCTTTTCTTCAGACAGAAATATTGCTTTGAAATTCCCACACATTTTATCATTTTGTAGTTCTGAGACTACAATATGACTCTTAAGAGTGTCTTGTCAATGAACAATTGCACCTGGAAAGATGTTGGCCCAATTATGAATCTGATTTTATTAATAGATCATATCACAATACCAGCTTCTGAAAACTCATAGATCTGTAGTTTTGTTCTTCAAATACTGCATTTTTATTTATTCTGAACCAAAATAATACCTGTTTGTCAAGTCGGGTGCACAGAACACCTACATATATATAGACACAGAATTCGGAATACTAAATTTAATGTGGCATGCCATTTTTCCTGATTTTGAGAAGCATTGACAATAGGATATTGAAAAATAAGATTTTATTTAAAATAGTATACTTTCACAATATCCAATTGAATATGATATTTATTTATTACTTCTTAACCATATTTTTCCATTTTATATTCATGTGTTTATTAGTCAGGATTCATTTATTTGCAAGCAATATAAAACCAACTCATAATAAACTGAACAAAACTATTAATTTATATAGTAGTAAATATACTGGAATATATTCATATATTGTGTGATATAATATATCACAAATTAGAATTGGAACTAGGGGTTTCATGCAAATTGCTTTAATTTCTTTCTGGATTTTTTTTTTTTTTTTTGCTTCTGAGTGATCCCATGGTATAGTTGTGACTACTGGTAGTCCCAAGAAGAGAAAAGAGACAGCCCAGAAGAAAGGAAAGTTTCTATTTCAATGCCTCGGAAGGAGACTAATTATTCTTTTGTGAGCTATGAGTTCACTCTTTGGACCCATCCGTGTGGGTAGTAAAGACGTAGCAAGAAGCACCATAATGTGTAACACTTTGGGGGCTTCTGGCTATGGTCAGCAGAGAAAGTGCCAGATAATCTCAGGGAGTAAACGAGAGAGTCCGAGCTTCCTGGGGATAGTGGGGTTTGGATAAGCCACATGAAAGCTTGCTAGTGTGAAACTGTTGTAGCAT
>PVKH010000379.1:0-39426 GCA_004027955.1 Chaetophractus vellerosus
AAGGGTCTCAAACCCACAGGAATGGATTAGCTCACAAGCATAATCTTTCCCTCTTTGGGATTCATAAAATAAATCAAACTGCCACACTGTGTATGTATTTGTGTGTACATATGTATGTATCAGTGTGTATAAACACATGTATACACATACATATTTAAGCATTGGCTGAGAAAGTAGAAAAATAGCACATAGTAAAGTTTATCCTGTAATATTGTGCAGCCTTAATCAAAAATAAAAGAAAAACTTTCCCACTCAGCTGTGAGTAATTACTCTTTAGTTTGCTGGAAAAAATAACTGGGGGGCGGGGGGGCTGATACATTTTTTGTAGATAATCATGTAACATAGACTTTGGAGATAGATAACCGACATTGTTCTACTGCCTACAAATTCAGAGATTTTAGGAAAATATTTTTCACGCCCCAGGGTCCCCATCCCTAATACAGAAATACTAATTGTTACCTCTTCCTGGCTTGTTAAGTTGAAACGAAAATGTAAATTGATTACTAGCACAGTACTTAACATATAATAGGTATTCAGTATATTTTTTTCTCTATCATCAGGGCTATCAGGGCTTTGACCTTTGAAGCTTTTGGCTACAGTTTGAAGAATCCGTAGAAGGTTAGGACAAGAGAGGAAGAGTTTGTTATTTAGATGTAGCATAATGATCCATGATCCCCTCCCTTACCAACTTTTCATCAAGATTTATTTTAATGCTATTATTTTCTTTTTCATCCATCAACAGAAAGACTTAGAGAAGACAAAATTAACATGTTTGGAAAGAGCATGCATTAAATTGCAAGATTTACAACAGTGGCTTTTACTTGTCTATCTCTTATCTATCAGGGTTTATGAAGGCTTGATTTATATAATTTAGACCTACTCTTTCTCCCTGTATGGAGGTAAAGGGGGTCATAAATTTGAAAGGAAGGGGTTTTCCAAACAGATAATAAGGATCTCTGTCAAAAGTCTGTATAGCCTCTTCTAATAGCTTTTAGAAAAAGCAATAATGGAATTCTTTAAAATATTACCTGTACTGATTCTAATTCATTGTTCATTTCCCATGATGTCTACAGACACTAGAGATTTGGGTTACATACGAAAGACTGAGGAACAGCAGATACCAGGTTTTTGGCTGTTTTAAAGGTTTATTGAAACCTTTGTTGACCATATCCCATTCATTCTGATGGATTTAGTGACATTGGTTGATAATTGGAAAGAAACTAGGTAGTCTTTAATCTGATCTTTTCGTGTTGTTTTAGGAAGAGCCATATGACTGATACGTCATGAGTGCATCCAAAAGATGTAATAAACGTTATTTTCCTTTATAGAATAAAGCCAGCCCTTATTGCTTTTTTCAAAGTATCAATAACTTATACACATAATCATATATAGATTTTTAAATAGTTATATCAGTTTAATTGTACAGGGTTGCAATTCTTGTTTCTCATCTTCAGATGAAGTTTGTTACTTGACATTTTTATATGTAAATCCTCAGATTATTAAGATAAAAATTACTGATAAAATCATTTGAATTCATATTATAAAACAGTTCAAATCTATTCTGATGAAGTAGTTTCATTCTGGTCTGAGGCATCTGGGTCAGCTTTTTAGTTTTAAAGTTTATAGTATTTATTTTTTAGTAAAACATGTAAGTATATATAATACCTTACCATATGGAAAGAAATGGTCAGCCTTGCTGGTTACTTGAAAGCTATCAGCCTCATAGGATTATTTAACCAATTTTTTAGAGAGGTGAGAGGGACTATAATGTCTCCTTGGGCAAAGTACTTATTACAAACAAAAAAATCCAGACTCAATTGTTTTTATTTGCATTTTTCTGATTTTATTGTAGGTTTGTGCAGTTGGCTTAATTTCAAAATATAAAGCTAGGAAGGCATATTTTGCACCTATAAAAATGTGATCATTAATTTCATTTTTAAACACCTCTAAAAAGGTGAATGGTAGTGATAAATATTTAAATCCAAAAAAATTTTAAACTATTTGTCTCTTGTTCTTAAAAAAAAAAAAAAAAAAAACTTGTGTGAGATGTCTTCAGAGCATAAAATGTTTTTTTTCCTCAAACCTTTTAAGAATTGATTTCATAATCCAAAAAGCTTTATCCATACTAAGTTGTTACTATTTGAATAACTGCCTGACTTTTATAATTTAAAAAAGCTCTTCCAACAACTGTCCTCAAAGAATTATTATTCATTCAAGAGATTTAACTAATTTTACTGTCATTAATCCAACAGAATATTTATTGAGTAGCCATTATGTTACAGGCTGGTCTCCCTGCAAAGAATCTAACAATGTACAAAACAAAACCCTTGTTCTTGTAGAGCTTGCATTCTTGAAACAAGCACTAAACAGATATAAAAATAAATATGTAATTCAATAGCAATTAGTGATAAGTGCTGAAAAGGAAAATCAGAGTAAAAAGATAGAGAGTAATTTTAAATGAATATTGAGAAATTACATTTTTTCAGGTTGAAGCATATAAACTTTTGTCTCCTTTTGTTTGTGTTTGAGTATTTCCATTGCTGGTGAAAACTGTTTAAATAAATTAGTAACTCTTTGTACATATTTAAAATTTAACCCAACTAGTAAATTTTGCATTTTATAAATGCAAGTGTCTACAGAAGAATAAAAATCTGTTGTTAACCACTATTACTTTTAGCAGTGAAGTCTGCAACTCATGAAATTTGTAATTCTGGAGTGGTTTCAGCTTGCACCATCTCCTGGGGAGCCTGTTGATACAGCACTGAGTTACAGGTTATTATTCAGCTGTAGAAGTTTTATGCTTAGGCATTTTCTTTCTCAGTCACTTGAAATCTTGTACTTTTGCCAAATAAAATAAATTCCACACTAATAAGAAGCTATAAATAAACAGTAGGAGCATGAGTCAGAGCCAGCATCACCCTCATTCCTAGTGTGTACCTCTCTAGTCTTGAC
Organism: Chaetophractus vellerosus; assembly: GCA_004027955.1. Classification (NCBI taxonomy): domain Eukaryota; kingdom Metazoa; phylum Chordata; class Mammalia; order Cingulata; family Chlamyphoridae; genus Chaetophractus; species Chaetophractus vellerosus. The sequence goes on from PVKH010000379.1 coordinate 2,953, forward strand.
CAATATGTTCGTTTTGCACAAACATGTAATACCATATAATTACTCTTCTACAGATGAACTCCAGTTATTTACATGAAGTCTATTTTTTTAGAACGAAGTACTGCTGTAACTAGAATTCTGGCAGAATTTTGACCAGATTCAAAAGCAAAATGTGAAACTCTACATGCTTTTGATGGGGTGGGGGGAGAGGGGTAGATTTCCTACCTTTTTTGAATAAATCCCTAAAGAGCTCAGCCCAGAAAACTGTTAGATTTCCAAAATGGATTTTTATATGATGTGGTACAGCTCAGCATTTTTTCAGGGGAAAATATAAAAAGTTTCTTGAGCATCCTGTCTCTTCCACTGGTCCTGACCTGTCTGGTAAAAATTTTTATCCTATTTTGCTTCATTCATTCATTCATTGTTCATTGAACAATGTTATCAGGCACAGTACTACCACAGAATATATAAAGATAAATAAATCCTTGCTGTCAAGGAATTTATTATGGTGGAGAAAAGTGATATGTAAATTGAAAATTACAATATTATAAAGGAACTATAAAAGAAATGCATGGAGAATACTGAGTTTACAATTAAATTTACTATTTATGAAATATTTACTGTCCTAACTATTTTGTATAAGTTATTTCATTTTGTCCTTTTAACTCTAAGAGGTATATATTATTACACTATTTAACTTGTGCAAGGAACACTAACTTCACAGAAGGAGGACGACGAGCTACCAGGAAAGGTTTTTCAGAGGAATAATTCTTGACCAGTAGAAGGATGACTAGGGTACAGAGTGGGAGGAAGATAAGGCTGTGTGGCATTTCACACAGAGAGGTGAATATGTAAAAGCATAGGAGTGTGAGAGATCTGTTGCTAGCATGTAGACTAGATTCTGGGAGATGAAAGATGGCTAGATCCAGATCGTGAAGGAACTTGTGGGTCATGCTTTAGGAATTTGGTCCTTACTTTGCAAAAGACAGAAATATGATGAGACAGGCATTATCAGGAAGATAACTCTGTAATTGTTTGCACAAGGTTTTAGAAGGTTTTTACTAGCACATTGTTTTACGAACTTGTCAGAGGAAGAGATTCTTCTCCAGCATTGATTTCTTATTATAATGCTTATAAAGAACATATAAATATAAAAACACATATTAGAAACACCTTATACTTCTAGTTCTACAACAACAAAACCAAAATAATTGCATAAATTAAATATAAGTAATTACAATTATAAATATAAAATTGCCAATAAAATTCAAATCAACAACATTAATTTATGTAACAAACTTTTTCTGAAATAGTCACTACTCATGAGTGAAGATGATACTGACTCTCAGAGTGCAGGTACTTGCACTAGCTCATGCTCTTGAGTACTATTTTGTAACTTAATTCTCCCTCAAGTTTTCTCTGTTTGAATCACTAAGAACTTTTGTTCTATCTGATTTAACAATTGTTTGGGGGAGGGAGGAAAAGGATAATCATACCTAAAAGTAGGTTTAGTTGGTGTCATCATAATCATAAAAAAATATATCATTTCTGGCTCCAAAATTGCATGACAGTTATAATATGATCCAGAATATGCTCACATCATTTATTTTTGTTATCATGAATGCACCCAGACTCCTATCTTATACTATATACAAAAATTAATTCAAAATGGATCAAAGACCTAAATATAAGAACCAAACCAAAAAACTCTTAGAAGATAACACAGGGGGAACTCTACATGACCTTGGATTTGGCAATGGATTCTTGGGTCAGTCACCAAAGGCATGTGCAACAATAGAGAAAAAAAAAAAAAAGATAAATTGGACTTCATCAAGATTAAAAACTTTTGTGGATCAAAAAACACCATCCAAAAAGTAAAAAGTCATCCCATAGAATGAGAGAAAATAGTTGCAAATCATCTATCTGATAAGGGTTTAATACCCAGAATATATTGTTGCAGAAATCCAATCCCGAAAAACCCAAACAGCACTGGGAGGAGCGGAGGAACACAATTTTATTACACGTGGGCCCAGAGAAGTCAGTCTCAGAATTCTGGGCCTTGGGCCTTGATTTTCATGAGTTTATATAGGGATTTTACGTGGGCACATTCTTAAGCAAGCAGTCAGTCAGAGTTTACAAAAGCAAGCGGGCTGCATAATAGGCGGGTGGAATTTCCCACCTGGTCAGGAGTATGCAGGTGGTCAGGCCGGGGTTCCGCTACCCAGAATGTAGGCTTCAGTTATGCATATTGAGACACAGGTGGGCATTCCTTACCATATAAAAACCCAGTTAACAAATGGGCAAAGGACTTGAATAGATGTTTCTCCAAAGAAGATATACAAATAGCAAATAAGCTCAAGAAAAGATGCTCAACATCATTAGTCATTAGGCAAATGTAAATCAAAACCACGAGATACCACTTCATACCCACTAGGATGACTATTCTTAAAAAGAAAAGAAAAAAAGAAAATAAGTAGTGTCAAGGATGTGGAAATGTTGAAACCCTCATGCATTGTGGGTGGGAATGTAAAATGAATTACCATATGATCCAGCAATTCCACTCCTGGGTATATACCCCCAAAATTGAAAAGTGGGACTTGAACAGATACTTGTACAATAATGTTCATAGCAGCATTATTCACAATAGCTAAAAGGTAGAAACAACCCAAGTGTCCAATCAACAGATGACTGGATAAACAAAATGTATTAAATACATACAATAGGATATTATTCATCTATGAAAAGGAATAAAGTTCTGATACATGCTACAACATGGATGGACCTTGCAACCATTATGCTAAGTCAAAGAAGCCAGACAAAAGGACAAATATATGATTCCACTATATGAAGTATCTAGAATAAATAGATTCATAGAGAGATCTTTTTAGAGTGATGAAAAAGTTTTGGTAATGGATGGTAATGATGGCGCAACATTGTAAATGTTCATTAATGCCACAGATTGTACACTTAGAAATGGTTAAAATGGCAGGCTTTTTGTTTATAGATATGGTACTACAATAAATTTTTAAAAAATGAATAAAACAAATAATCATTGGGAACTGATGGACTCTAATTTAAGAAATGCCAAACGAAAGGAGTCGTTTATCCAGTAAAAGGGATTTTGTAAGCAAGGAACCCATCAGTGTCTTGGGTGGAAAGTCACTGGCCAAAGTGTCTGTTGGAGATTCAGTCAGGTACCCCACAAAAGATATGTTTAAGTCCTAACCCTTGGTCCTGTGGGTGTGAACTCATTTGTAAATAGGACCTTTGAAGATATTATTAAGATGTGGCCAAACTGAATGAGGGTGGGCCTTAATCTATATGGCTGAAGTCCTTATAAGCAAAGGAAATTAGACATGGAAGTAGAAGCAGAGGTAAGAGAAGCCAGAGAGAGAGCTCACCATGTGACAAAGTATTGCCATTACCAGAATGCTACAGACTCAGGGAGAAAGCAAGCCCTGCCAATACCCTGATGTTGGACTTCTAGCCTCCAAAACCACAAGACAGTAACTTCCTGTTGTTTAAGCCAACCCATTGTGTGGTATATATCAGAGCAGCATTGGCAAACTGAGTATCTTAAACAGTCAAGAATCTAGGACCCAGAGATCAGTAGATTGTTGTTAAAGCCTATGATCTTAATGAACTTTGAGAGTAAATATCATTGTTTCTGAGATACCAAACATATAATTTTTAAGATAAAATAATGTGAACTTGATGGAATACATGGCTGTTACCAGAAGGGGTTCTGCTCAGAAGTGCACTTTTTCAGGCAAGGTAGCCAATAAACTTTGTTCTTACTTCACCTAAGCCTTCTGTGATACAGCCTCTAATGACTGATCCCTCATAAATCCAAGCCAGTTTTTTAAAAATTACTTTTATTCATGTCTGTAGTATAATTAGCCACCACTGCTAAATAACAGGATAGAGAATAAGAAAGTTATATCTTGGTTTGGATAGAATTCACAGTTCTGCCCCATTTCAAAGAGTGAGGATAGATTTTGAAGTGCTGATATAGAGACCTCCACCAATCATCATCATAACTATGTTCAAGGCACCGTGCTAAATGCTTTTTACATGTATTAACTAATCCTCAAAACATCTTTTATGAGATAGCCAGTATTATAACGCTCATTTTATAGATGAAGAAAACAAAACACAAAGAAGCTGAATAACTTAACCAAGTTCACACAGTTAATTGGGAAAGCCAGGATTCCAACCTTGTAGGCTAACTTCATAGCTTTAATCATGGTGCTGTTTTGCCACTCCTTTACCTGAAAGCAGAGGTTCTTAACCTTTTTTGTTCCACGGACCCCTTTGCCAGTCAGGTGAAAACCATGGACCCCTTACTAAGTCCACACTATATTGTGTATTATTTAATAAATATATCACATCTGCACCAACACGTCCCCACAAGAAAAATGTGTTTTTTTTTAAATTCAGGCTCACGGACCTTGTTAAGAACCCCTGCTCTACACAGCTGTCTCTGGCCTTCCTCCACCTGCTGGCACTCAGTATAATTTCATGGGTCAGATCAAGGCATGCAAGTGCATAAACAGTTTTTTCAAAACAACTGCTGATTGCTGATGGTTTATGGGGAAAGAAAATTCGGAGCTGTTATTTTCGGTTTACAAGGACAGGAAACATGTTAGGAATAAATAAAACTCTTACATCACATCAGGAAACAGAACAGCTGAAGCCCATAAGGGATTTTACATTCTGTCATCAGACTAAAGAAAATAGTTTCATATATATGGCTACATTAATCTGTGTCATAAGTAGGAAAAACCGGCTCCATTTCTTTAAAAGAGCAACTGGAAATATTTACTCTTTGAAACCATTTGCTAAACCATATATTTTATTGAGGATGTTTTCTCACTATCATGGTATTTATACCATTTATACCATGGATAGACCCAGGAAAATTGTGGTCCTATTTCAAGATTTGACTTTCCTTTTCTGTTTGAGAGCCCTAAATTCCCTAAGTTTGAATGTAAATGTGTGTGCATAAAAATGTATATATATATATATATATATCTAATTCACTTCTTGGAGGAAGTTTAATGTTAAGTATAAATAGAAATTCTTATCCTAAGCTAAACAACATTTCATTGAATTCTACCTTTTCTCATCTCCACATCCAAAACTACGACCAAGTACTGTTAATTTTCCTTTCCTAAAACTCTTGACACTTCTCTTCATCCCCATCACCACTACTTTAAGTAAGGCATACTTTCTCATTTGGATTATGACACCATTCTCTCTTTCTTTAATTTCTTCCTCAAATCCACCTCCACCATTTTAATCATACATCTATGTGTTTTTTTCCCCAGCCTACATTCCTTCATTGTTTTAAGCAGGGCAAACAGGACCTGCCTCCATGAACTGACCAGCCCTTGCTTACTTCTCCTGCCTTTTTCCCTTACACCTTGAGATCCATTTTACCTGTAGTATCCCAAATACTTCTCCCCTTCCCTCCCACATTTACACTCTACATCTCTTGAACTTTGAAGATATAATTCCCTCCTTTGCATTCTTCTTTGTCACAATTCTACAAGACTTAAGCAATCTGAGCACAGAACCATCTTTGAATTTCCACTTCCTAAAAGGGGCTCAAGTTGACTTGAATACAACTTAAATTACTGTGTTAGTATAGTTATCTTAATATGGTACATGTGTAGTTGAAGGTATGCTGTGCTGTACAGATCACCCTTTAGGACTAAAGGATTTATTCTAGAAGTCCTGCTGCCAGACAGCCCTTTTCAGGAGTAGCCTTACTTCCATCTCAGAACAACTCTGAAGAGCCATTTCTCAGTTCCCCATGGGGTCAGCTGAGGCCTTTGTGGTGACTGTGTCACAGTCCAACTCCTCCCTCTGCTGTCCCTTCCTTTCCACAGGTGTTTATCTTAACAACACTCCCTAATTAAGTACCACAAGCAGGCTCTCAGAATCTGATTGCTGGGGAACCCACCTGTGGCAATATAGTTGTCTTGTTTCCTCTTAGTTCTAGATCATGTGAAGTTAGATTTAGCTAAAATCATACTAATTTGAGACATGCATTGAGCACCTCCTCCATGCTAGGCATTGTGCTAAATGCAGTGGAAACAAATTAAGGCTTGGCCCCTGCCCTGAAGGAGTTTACAGTCTAACAGAGTTGACAACTGCATATGAAACTAACTATAGCATCTTTAGAATAATCCTTTTTTGAAATAAACTTTATTATTTTTTAGTATAAAAGATCAAAGGCATGGACATTACCCTGTGATGTTGCAAAGAACAAACAGAAAGCATTTCATGGGAAGGATAACAAATATAAATAAGCTGAAATTTAGAAGGTTATGATTCCAGAAACCTTTCAGGAAAAGGTATTTTCACCTTTTATTTTGAAATAATGTCAAACTTACAGAAAAGTTACAAGACTAATACTAAATTCCCATACACACTCTTTATGTAGATTCACCAATTTTTAATATTTTTCCCACATGCTTTGTCATTCTTTCTCTATACATACATACACAATTTATTTTTCTAAAACATCTGAGAATAAGTTAAATATATTACATATCTTTATCCCTTAATACTGTAGTTTGTATTTCCTAAAAACAAGGTTATTCTCTTCTGTAGCCACAACAGTTACCAAATTCAGAAAATTTGACCTTGGTACTTTATATACAGTCTGTATTCAAATTTTGCTAACTATCCCCAAAAAGATATTTTAAGAAGAGTCCTATAACATTTGTAATTTAAACTAAAATTTTATGAAGAGAAGATATCAGAAGTTTGCTGACTTCATTAGAAGACCACACTGAAGTATACCACTTTTGGTTTTCTAAGGGGAGCACCATGGATAGATCCAGGTTACCTGTAAAGCTGAGAATCAAGGCTCACCAGAAGGGAGCCTTGCTCTTGTGCATTCAGGAAAGCACCTTGCTAAAGAGATTGTGTGTTGTAGATCCAGGGATTGTGGATTTCCAAGATCTCCTGGGAAAAAGACAGCTTCATGTCATTGCCCAATCTTCACAATGCTCGTTTAACCATGTTCTTTGGGACTGCCTTCCGCTCTCAGACTTCCCGCCACCTGGGCCAATAGATAGGGGAGGGTGGTTCCGGGAACTAGACACGGCCGGGTTTCTTGTGAGACGTCGTCCTAGATCTTTTAACAGCCAGGGCTTCCGAACCTCGGCACACACAGCCTTGGCTGGTCCTCGCGGCTGCCGGCCCAGGGCGTCGTCAGGTGCGCGGCTCCCTCTGTCGCCGCGCGGGCCTGCGGGGCCTCCGGGACGTCACTTCCGGCGTGGCAGGGCGTGTTCTGTTGGGAGTTGGAGGTGGCGGCGGAGGCCAAAGCTCAGGCTGCCAGAAAGAGAGAAGCCGGGTCGTGCTGCCCCACCGCTCGACGACCCGGGAGGCCATGGCTTCCCCGCTGAAGCTAGAGCAGGACATGCAGGGGAAAGTAGATTCATTTCGGGCCCGCATCGCCCAGGAGGCCGAGGATCTGGTGTCCACCTTCTTCCCCCAGAAGCTATCGGAGCTGGATAGCCGGGTCCAGGAGCTCCGCCTGCAAGACCTGTCCAGAATCCGTTCGGTGCCAACTCCGGAGCCGCCCGTCGCCCCAGACACCGCAGGGGATGGGCCCAACCGGGATCCGCCGCCTCTGCAGACCCAGTCCTCCGCCAAGGTATCAGCACTGCCGGGTGGAGAGGGACAGCTTCTGCGAAGCAACCAGCATCTGGTGGAGCTGATCGAGAGGGTGAAACCTGAGATCGAGCTGCTGAGAGAGAAATGCAACACGGTCCGGATGTGGGTGCAGCTGCTCATTCCCAAGGTGGAGGACGGTAACAACTTCGGAGTGTCTATCCAGGAAGACACTGTGGACCAGCTGTGGACCGTGGAGAGTACAGCGGCCTCCTATCTGCGCCGCTTCTCTACCTACTACAACACTCGGGCCAAGTTGGTATCCAAGATAGTGAAGTACCCCCAGGTGGAAGATTATCGTCGCACTGTAGCCGAGGTCGACGAAAACGAGTACCTGAGTGTACGCCAGATCCTGCTGCACGTACGGAACCAGTATGCCACTTTGCATGATGTAATCCTCAAAAACATAGAAAAGATCAAGACCCCTCGGAGCACCAATACCGACAACCTTTACTGAGGACCTTTCTCCACCCCACTTTCTTTCAGAAGTTGGTCGAGCTGTTTAGGCATCTAGAAGGCTGGTTATTAACGACTCTACAGGTGATGAAACGACTGGAAATGTGTGTTACTGTTTAGTTTGAATTTCATACAGCTTATCACACTGAATCTTCTTTGGCTTAATTTTGATTTGATTTTCCTTTGGAGGGGAGAATGGGACCAAACCATCTGATAGAAGGTGGTAAGATTGGCCAAAGAGAAAGGACTGCCATTTTTAAAAGCAGGTCTATAGATGAATGTTGGCCAAGGCTTCTTTATTATGGCATTGGTGACATTGAATGTTTCAATGGTTATTTTTAAAAACTAAAGTTTAAAATAAAGTTAAATGAAGTTTTTCCTAAGGCTCTGCTCTGTGTTATTTTGTTCAAATCTCAGAAATGCTCCTTTTCCACCATCATTTGTTTTTTGCAAGGAAGAGAGTCTAAAGGGATGTGTTTATTAGGTCATTGTATGCCTCAAATTTAGCAGATTGAAATAAAACTTGGTTATAACATTTTATGATGGCCTAAGTGTGCTTATCTGAACTTTAATTTTCAGATGTAAAGGGTTTCTCTTCTCCTCAGTTGGACTCATACCCTTGGCATTTTTTAACTCATGTACAAGAAAATGAGCATACAAAGAGTAATAGATCCTAATTTTTCCAAGGACATGGACAGCCATACCGCCCTTAGAATAAAGGGGAATCTGAAAACAGCTTTCTTGCACAACATTCTACCATCTCATCATCTTCCAGTTTCTTTTTACACACAGTTTAGTATTTCGTCTGCATACCCGTTTATCTCACAGGACCCCCTAAATCCTTCAAGCTTTATATCACATTTACTTTTTTTTTCTCAGTTTATTTCATCTCCTTTTCCATTTATCTCTTAAGATTTTTCTTAAGCCCTAATTAAAGAGTTTCCCTTTCACATTATATGGGTCATTCTTTAAACCTAAAGACTCTTAAAAAGAGTAAGGCAAATTACTGCACTTAAGTCACTTCATGCATAAGGGAGAATTTCTTGCTTGTGATATGATAAATCCTTTCTATATAGTGGTTTTTGTTCAGAATTTCATTATTCCTGATGATTAAGATCCTTTAGCCAGCTGACCTGAAACAAAGATCTTTTTTGTAGTGTTAGAATAATTTGAGGATATTCATCACTTAAAAATACCTGGGGAAGTTATAGAATACAAATTTGGAAAAAGGGGGAAGAAGGAGTTAACCATTTGATGCCCTTTTATATATAGGAATGAGATTATTTCTGTGCACAGTTAACAACTTCATCTTTCTCTCCCATTCAACTAACTGGGCTATTCCCTGAACCCTCATATTTTAAGACTATATACATAAATAAGGTATAACCTTAACCTTTTATTTTTATTTTTATTTTTTTTTATTTAAAGATTTATTTATTTTATTACATATCTCCCCTTCCCCCCCGCTGCGGCGACACGCTGAGACTGGTCACTGCACAGGCGTGGCTTTCCCCACTTGTGGGCGGCTTCTGCTTCCATTCACGGCCGGCTTTCAGTTCGCAGGTGGCTGGCTGCGCTTCATTCGCAGGCGACCTGCCCTGCCCGTGGCGGCTTTTGCCCTGTCCGTGGCAGCTTTTTGCCCTGCCCACGGCAGCTCTGGCCTGCCCATGGCGGCTTGCCATTCTCAAGGCGGTCTGCCCGCTAGGAGAGGTCCCCGGGAACCGAACCCGGGGCCTCCCACGTGGCATGCCGGCGCCCTATCCACTGGGCTATCGAGCCAGCCCCTAACCTTAACCTTTTAATATATTTAATTTACTGTATTCAATATATTTTATAGTAATATTTACATGTAACATTATTTCTCAAAAGAGTTTCCTGTGGGAAAGTTATAAGAATTAAATTTATTTTTGTGAGGGAATTAGAATTGAAATTTTTTTCATATAGGACCTTCTAAAATTAAGCGAGCATGTAAGAGTCAGAGTCTGGTATCTGTTAATAAAACTTATTTGTAATTCTCCCCTTTTTTTTCTTATTTGAAATATCTCGTAAGCAAAGAACAAGATAATTCTTTGCTACAAATGAAATTATCTTCATTCAGATCTTGCTATAGACAGGGTCATAACATTATTAGCTTTATCTCTTTTCTTTTAATTGACCCTAATCCTCCTCCCTACTTCTCCCATTTCCCAATTTAATGAGTGGAATCACTTTTGAATGAGACTTTTTCTTTTGGCATTTCTCTTCAACTTGTTTTGGTTGCTAAGGGTGAAAATCAGCATGACCTATATTGTACAGACTTTACTGTAAAAGCTGCTGTAAACAATTTCCTGTTTAATAACAAGAATCATTTTAAATGTAAAGGAGAGATGTTTTTTGCATATTTTAAAATATATATATTTCTGAATTTGAACTATACCACGTTATTGGTGTGGTCCCTTACCCCACCCCCTCCCCCAAGGTGGTAGGTTTTCTGGTGTCCAGAAAGTGCTTAAAGATACCTGGCATTTCTTTTGCTTTTTATTTTCCTTATCTGTTTCATCTGAAGAAATGAAAATAAAATACTTCTTCATGGTTAAGGTGAATTAATTTGAGACATAAAATTCTGTTTCAAGCACCTTCATTTTTTATCTTATCTACAATTATATCTAGAAAAATTAAATCTAGAAAATTGTACCTCATACTTGAGCTTGTTCTTACTAAAATGGATATCAATATTTCTTCTAACCTATATAGATTAGAAAAATAGTTGTAAACTGATCTAGTTGAACTTTGCAAGGTAAACTCTGAAAAATGATACCAAGATAGATCAAGTTTATTCTTTTGTGTAACTACTGAAAAGCCTGGGTCTTTCAAATCTAACCTAAAAAACATATATATATATATATATACACACACACATAAATTGCCTAATAGAAAGACATCTGTTTACATTTCACGTTCGCCTTCAAGTGTTCTCTTTACTTCCTTTTTAAGTTGTTACATCTAATTTAGAAGAGTACCAGGAACCCTACATCAGTTCATACCATTTGTATTTGCACATGTGTGTAATTGGCAGTGTAAGGGAAGCCCAAACATTTCTCAGTTTTCAACCATCGTTAATCATCTAAAGTTTAAATATCTATTCCCTACATAATATAATCATCATCATTTGCTGGTTCCTTTTTTTCTTAAACTGTCAAAACCTATGCCAGATTGAAATGAATTGTCTGTAATACCCGTGCTTGCCTTTTACTAAGAAAACAAAACATGCATGTCCTCTGTAGTTAAAGATTTTTGTATTTGCATTTTTCTTCCTGTTCTAACACTGTATCAAATTGGAACTGTAATTCTTTTGTAAAGTTCCTTCCTTCTGCAAAAATTAATCCCCTTGTGATTTTCTCTTTTCCTCCAAATGGTTCGGAACACTTTTATAGTAATAAACCTACTTTAGGAACTGGTGTCAAAACATATTATCCAAAATAAATCATTTGTCTATTATTAATACTAGAGACTTTTTGTTCCTTTTAAAAATGACAGCTGCATTTGAATGTGTGAGTATTGATGTTTTTAGGAAATGGTTTTAAAAACTCATTTTAAAATTAAATAATTTCAGTTTTAAGATTTTTTTGTAATTCAGTAACATAATTCATGAACTTGAAATTTGATTGGAGACTCCAAAATTAGTATCTGTTTTTTAAAACTGAGTGAAATACCTTTCTTAAACACATAAATGAGAAGGGACTTAATTTTAAAATTATTCTTAAACTTTTTAAGTTAGAGAGAGGTTTTTCAAAATTACTGAATTGATAGCTTAAATTCTTTGATTTTTAGAGGCAACATTTTTTGTCATCTTAATGAGGTTTACATATTTCTATAGAATTTTTAGCAAATGATCTCAATCACTAATAGATAACTATATATGGTCAATTTGAATTTTTTTTTAATTTCAAAAGGACTATTTCGACACTCAAATCTGAGAAATGAAAAGAAGAAATCATCCATAATCTATTAAGGCTAACAAAATTATTGACATTTATGTGTGCTTCTTCATTTTAAATGAGGCATATATATTTTTGCATAATTGCAACATATAACATATGCAACTTTTGTAGAAGAGAAGCCTGTATATTTAAATCAGATTTACTAATAATATCGTTTAATTTGACTGATATCTCCAGGTTCAGATAGTAATAAAACCTATTTGTCCTGTCTTCCAAGGATTCTTAAGGCTCTCACTGTAAGAATGATACTGTCTGAGGCAGAAGTATGGAAAATAGAGATGAAGTGACCAGAAGAACATGTGCCTATGTGACTGTGAGAATGTCTAGGTACTTAGGTTAGAACTTTACTCAGCTTTCGAGTTGGGACTCCATGATAACTTTAACAATATATCTCTGATTGTTTTGTTATTTAATGTTTACCTCAAAAGCATTTTAATTGCCTTTATAAAATATGTACAAGAATTCAATTACTTGCAATCAGTTGTCTTATACTGATTAGATGAGTTCTTGCTTACATGATTTTATTTGAGTAGGAGGGGATACTACTTCCTCTTTCAACATTTAAACATTTCTGAAAGATGGTATTTTTCATTGCCATCAAGACATTTTTTAATTTACTCATCTTTTTGGAAAAACAAAGGACCCAGTCAGTTACAGAAACAGGTGCTGGACCACCCCTGTTCTCTGTGTTAGAAAACTATACTGTCAACATGTATAATTATCTGCCCACCTTGAATTGAAATTATCCTTGGGAAGCAGAATATATATAGAAGTTTTATGTTTGTCTTTTCATCAAAAACAATAAGTGATCTGATTAGATGAGTACACTTTTGTATATATATATTTTTACTTTTCTTTATTTTGATGTCGTCAAGTTCCTAAAGGCCAATTAGTTTCACTGATAAAATTAATAAAACTCAGTCACCCAAATTTAACATGTTTCACTAGTAAGCTGGATTTAATGAATTCTCTCACATAGAGAATGCCAAATGTTATTTTTACTTATTGGTGAAAAGCTAGCAGGAGGTGCTGAAGCAAGAATTGAACCTACAATCTGGAGGATTAGGCTCCTTTCCCAATTTGGCAATTTATTTTAGCTTTGTCATTGAGTGTCTCTTGCGATTTTTACAACAGTATATTGGAAATAATAGCGATTGCTTCAAATAACATTGCTTTTGAAGTGTAAAGCATTTTGAAATTCTTGAATTTCAAGATGTACTTTCAATCTCTTATTTTACAGATCCAAAAACTTAGACCCAACCAATTATATAGCATCACACTGTACATTTGTGACAGAACAAGATCCGGAAGCCCAGTTATCTTTCATTTCAGGCTAGTGCTCTTTTCACTACAGTATACTACCTCCTTATAATCAGTAAATGAAATTGTGTTAAAAGAGATTTCTTGTAGAAGAATGCAAGCAAGTAGAGTTCAACAATTTAAATCCCCATGTAAGCGGTATGTTATTTTATTCTTTTGAAATTTGAGAGAAGTTGAAGTGTTTCTAAACCAGAGTGAGCTGCAATATTTTTATTTAATTAAAGATTATGTAAAGAAATCAAAAGCACAGTCTCTAAATTTCTATATTAAATGTAACTTTATTTTGTTTGTTAAAAATGCCTCTTAAATAATTAAAGGAAGCCCAGGAGCTTCAATACCTCCAGGTCCGTATCCATTTGAGGAAGATTATTCCATACCATCAACAATGCCGTTTGTGTTGGAGGATGGTGCTATTAGAACATTTGGAGAAATTTGGACCTGAGTTGGAGAGGTATAGTACAAGTTTGTTTACTTCACTCTTGAATATTTGGGCCTAAGGAGCATCCTGTTAACCAACTCCCTGTCCCCTAATCTCCACTACCAAAGAACTACTAAGTGGAGTTCTTGTCTTGGCAGCTGTTCATATTAACCTGTAAATTGAAGGGGGAAAATAGAAAAGCTGTAGTTTTCTTTGGAGGAGAAAGCCTGCAAGGACTATTTCCCAAAAGAAGTTTATCCTCTAGAACTACACTGTCCAATTCTATAGTCACTAGTCTTGAAATGTAGCTAGTACAAATTGAGATGTGCCATAAGCATAAAATACACGCCAGATTTTGAAGACTTGGTATGTAAAAAAAGATAAAATAATCTCAATTTTTTATTACATGTTGAATTATAATATTTTGGATATTGGGCTAAATAAAATACATTATTAAAATTAGTTTCACCTTTTTGCTTTATATCATGCATACTAGAAAATTTTAAATTACATATGGGTTTGCATATATGGCTCACATTAAATTTCTGTTAGATGGCACTGCTCTAGAGCTAAAATTTCTAAGGTTACTGAGATAAGGCTTAGAGCCGAGTCGAAATTCTTAGGAGTACATTATGGGGACATAGTATTCCATTAAGTGTAGACTTTTTGACTTTTAGCAATTTTTTAAATTTGTCATCTGGTTCATAAAGTACAATTTCAATAAAAGCCATTCAGAGAGGGATTAAATTATTCAAGCCAGGTCTCATGCAAGTCCAATTTATTTTGGGAATTAGAATGCCTAAAGGATTGGATCACTAATATGCCCCTTAAACATGCATTATAATATTATGTCTCTTACCCAGGTTTTTTTGAAATCCCAGAGTACTAGTATTATGTATTGCTACTTCAAGTTTTCTCCATATGCTTTAGAAATCAAGTAGATGGTAGGTTTGACATCCTATTATGGAATTGATACCCTTGTTTTTCTCTTGTGGAAAGAATAATGTACTTGTGGTGTCTAAGAGTACCTAAGGACAAAGTCAGGCTGTGCTATTCCTCAAAGAGCAGCATTTGTATTCTCCATTAGATTTCCGTGATTCCACTGCTCTCCCATGATGCTTTTATTTACTACTCATTGTATTCTTTGTATTATTTTTATGTAGTGTATCATTATCCTCACTAGATTATAAATTTCCTGAAATTAGTGAGGGTTTTTTAATTCACCCTTTTATCATTTTGTGGTTTTTTGTATATAGCACCTTTAGAAAGTGTTTTGAATTAAATTGAACTAGACCAAAACTGGATACAACTGTAAAAATTATTTCCCC
Source organism: Chaetophractus vellerosus (assembly GCA_004027955.1). NCBI lineage: Eukaryota > Metazoa > Chordata > Mammalia > Cingulata > Chlamyphoridae > Chaetophractus > Chaetophractus vellerosus. Next base: position 18,123 of record PVKH010000379.1, read on the forward strand.
CTTTTCTTATAAAATATATAGTAACTGAGGCAGTTTGCTGCAACTGCATTCTAGGGAGAGGAGCTATACCAGAACAATGGTGAGAAACCTCTGAAAATCTGATTCAGAATTAAACAAAGGCCAATTAAGGTTTTACACAAGTTTCTGGCTTCTAAATAAACATTTTTTTTCATATCACAATAATGTAAATGTTTCAAAGTACTGCAGGCAATCCTCCTTCAGTATTCCTAGTGATCTCATTAAGCCTAGTCACCCTGCAACAGCTGCAAGTTATTCCAAACATCTGTACTGAATCCCCATGCTCCATAAACCCATTTGAAAACAGCTGACCCCATTAACAGCCTCAGTAATTCTTAGTACCTTTTTTTTTTTAAGGGAGAAATAGTCTAGTAGATCAAAGAGTGAAGAATTCTGAAACTTGCTTTTCAAAAATGATTCTCTATGATTTTGGACATAATCGTTTATCTTTCCAGATTTCTATATTTAAGTTAAATAGTTTCATAAATACTTAAAAGTTAGGTAGTTTATTAAATACTTAAGGAATTCTCTTAGATATATTAAATTTTATTTGGTAATAAATATAAAGACAATAATTTTCTGGGTAAAAATTATTTAATACTTTTTAAATGGTAGTTTGGCATAAATATAATGAATTCAACACTCCACTAACTTTTCCTTCTGTTTCTTGTATGTTGTTGAAAAATATTCTCTGCTGTTTTTCTGTATTTTGTGCTATGAGACAAGTACAGAATTATTGAACCTATTACCTCTATATTCCACAATTCTCTCTAATACTTCTGCTAGGGACCCATCCAGAACTTAAAGAAATTTGACAGACTCTGTGGTTGCTATTCTGTGGAGAAGTAATACTCAACTTTTGCCTATTAATATTTAACAGGGGACATGAAAAGAGATCTCTTAGGAAGCTATTTTTTATAGGCTTCATGAACTGGGGATTAATATTTTCAGTAAGAAGCCAGGTAAATTGAAAATAATCTCTTGCATTTCAATTCCAAATCATTGCATTGTATTGACTAAAAACCAAACATTTATTATGGTAGGAAGCATAAAATGTTATTTGTGAATATATTTCTGTTTATACTTTTAGAAAGAAAATTAATCACTTATGAAGTTGAATACATTCTTATGGCTGTAATATAATTTATGTGTTTCATTAGTGTTTATATTATAACAATTTACATTATATTTATATTATTGTATATGAAAGTATTGAATGAGCCTAGATTTTTTATATATATTTTTAAAATTTATTTACTTTATCCATTTTAACCGCCCTCCCCCCCCCCCCGAGCCTAGATTTTATAAGAGCAAATATGAAGTTCAGGTATTCTTATAGAAATTCAAGAGTATTGGTGACAAATGAAGCCAGAATAGCTTGATTAAAGCAAGCAAATGATTGGTAGTTTATTAAAAGACTATCTCCTTAATTTTAAAGTATGTACTAATTGTTTGCTTTACAAATATACATGTAGAGCATAAAATTATGTATTAGGTGAGACATGTACACTGTAAAAGTTTTGTGCAAAACTAATAATCTTCAGTTATACAAGAAAATTTTAGAATTTGAAATTTTAAATGGAAAATTAAGATTTAAATGGAAAGTGGAAAAATAAAAATTTTGATAAAAGCAGAGGCCATGGGAATTATCTGGCATAGTCATAAAGAAATATTATATTACTCATATTCCTTTTAGTGCTTCCTACCTCAGAAATCATTTAAATTAATTCGAAAAGATTTTATTTAAAATCCTTTAAACTTTTAAAATAAAGATTTTATTTAAAAGTTCTGCCTAGAAAATAAATGAGATTTTCAGTACTACTTCACAGCATTGTATGTTTAGTCTTTTTAATTTGAACATTTTGAACATATGTTTATATACGAGGTATAAGGGTGTTCCTTTTTATGAATTAATGTCAGAATATACTTATTCCTTTAATTATGTTAGTCGCTTTGAAACTTCACTAATACTAAATTAAGTAAATTTACATTGAAATTAGTTTTGAAATTTTTAGCTGCACTGTCAGATTAATGCTGGTTTGATATATCTTCTCAGATGTGATCTTTTTTTTTTTAAGATTTTATTTTATTTTATTACATATCTCCCCTTCCCCCCCGCTGCGGCGACACGCCGATACTGGTCACTGCGCAGGCGCGGCTTTCCCCGCTTGTGGGCGGCTTCTGCGTCGGTTCACGGCCGGCTTTCAGTTCACGGGTGGCTGGCTGCGCTCCATTCCCGGGCGACCTGCCCTGCCCGTGGCGGCTTTTGCCCTGTCCGTGGCAGCTTTTTGCCCTGCCCACGGCAGCTCTGGCCCGCCCATGGCGGCTTGCCATTCTCAATGGCGGTCTGCCCACTAGGAGAGGTCCCCGGGAACAGAACCCGGGGCCTCCCATGTGGTATGCCGGTGCCCTATCCACTGGGCTATCGAGCCGGCCCTCAGATGTGATCTTGATCTCTCTTTTTTTTTTCTTTTTTTTTTTAAAGGAGCTTTAGATTATATAAATGCCACATTGAAAATATAGGGGATTTCCATATATCCTTCCCACTCCCCCTCCTACACTTTCCCCCATTAACAACATCTTTCATTAGTGTGGTACATTTGTTACAATTTTGATCTCTTTTTAATAAACAGTAATTTCAAGAAGCAGTGTTATTTCATTAAGCCATCAAATTGTACTGATCTGTTGATTAACATCCTAAAGATTTACTGATCCTATATTTTGTTCAAGTCTATATGAAGAAGCCCTTTCTGTACATGTTCTTGGTCATTTATCAACCCATGCTTATGAATATTTTTGCTTACCATCTTAGTAACATTATTATTATGTGTAATATAAAATTATAGTAGACAGAGCACTGTGTCAACTACTCATACATTCTTCTTTGTTAATCACCCTTACCTATTATACAGCAGGTGTTCTTGTTTGTCATATATATGAAGTGATATGTATGTACTCACATGAATTTTTAAAACCATTAGTTTTGAATGATCAAGACATTTTCTTCAGTCCCAATGTTTCCTCTCAGTATATTTAATTATGTCTTATTTGAGCCATAAAGTGGGTTTATATTCATAATTTGGGCAATACTAATGTGAGTAGCAAACAGCAGGGTTTTTTTGTTTGTTTTTAAAGAGCAACTCTTTTTGTTTTGTTTTGTTTTGTTACATATCCCCCCCCCTTTCTGCTTGTTCTTTCTGTGTTCATTTTTTCACGTTCTTCCGTGTCTGCTTTGTCTCCCCCTGTTGTGGCGACGCGCCTAGTCAGCTCACCGCGCAGGCAGCTTGCCCCGTTTGTGGGCGGCTCTGCTCTGCTCGCGGGCAGCTCTGCTCTGCTCGTGGGCAACTTGCCCTGCCCGTGGCGGCTTTGCCCTGCCCACGGCGGCTCTGCCCCGCCCACGGCGGCTTAGCCTCTCAAGGCGGTCTGCCCGCTCGGAGAGGCCCCTGGGAACCAAACCCGGGGCCTCCCATGTGGTGAACCACCGCCCTATCCACTGGGCTACAGCCAGCCCCCAGCAGGTGTTTTTCGTTTTCAGATTTGAACTTGCTTTTGGATCATTTATATATAAACAATTAGGTTACATACATACCTGAAGTTTGATGGTTTAAAACTAATATAATATAATTTTAACTTACCATTTGATATGGGTTGACTTGTGTTTTCTACAAAAGTTTTATACTTTGAGAGTTGTCCTCAGATCATACTTTGGTTATACTTTGATCTTCTGCCCATAGTAGAGTCATCATTTATTTCATCTTTGTGAACAAAGAGAAAATTTATCAATTCTGTTTATGAACAAGGTATAGTCCTGGGAGCCATGGAGATAACAGATTCAGAGATTTATAAGCAGTTCCCACTACCTATCTGTTGCCTGTACATATTTTAATTTTAACATTTTAATCTGTGAGGATGTTAGAATTGTTCATGCAAATGCAGTTTAGGATCCTGTCAGTAATATTGCAATTATGTTCTCTGTATTGATATGAAATTATCTTAACTCACCTTCATTTACAATCATCCTTAAAATTCTTGCTTTCTTATTATTACCTGTTAATCATTCATATAAACTAGAGGCTATAAAGATTATCTATGATGACATTTTTACCAGTATATTTAACATTCTGATCTTAAAGGATTTAGAATAGTGTTTAAGATAGTATATGCTTTCTGATCACACGTCACACCCACTAGACGGGCTATTATTTTAAAAAATGAAAAATAACAAACACTGGAGGTAATGTGGAGAAATAGGAACACTCATTCGTTGCTGGTGGGAATATAAAATGGTGTAGCCACTATGGAAAACAGTTTGGCGGTTCCTCAGGGTATAGAATTACCATATGATCTGGCAATCCCACTTTTAGCTATATAGCCAACAGAATTGAAAAAAGGGACTAATTTTCCCACCAATGTTCATAGTGGTATTATTCACAATTACTAAAATATGGAAGCAACCTAAGTGTTCATCAACTGATGAATGAATAAACAAAATATGGTATATACGTACAATGGAATATCATTCAGCCATAAAGAGGAGTGAAGTTCTGATACCTATGACAACATGAATGAACCTTGAAGTCAACACTTTGAGTGAAATAAGCCAGATACAGAGGGACATATATTAGATGATCTCACTGCATGAAGTAATTAGAGTTAGCAAACTTGTGGAGTTATAACCTAGAATATAGTTTACCAGGGGATGAGGTGGGGGTAGGGAATAGAGAGTTAATGCTTGAAGTGTGCAGAGTTTCTATTGGGGATTGTAGCAGTTTGATATTATATATGAATTCCAACAAGATATAGATTATGTTTATAAACTGGTCTTTTCCTCTGGGTGTAATACCCTTTGATTGTATTAGATTCAGCTGAGATGGCTTTGATCCGACCACGTCATTAGGGCAACTCTGTTTCAGTCCTCTCCTCCTTTGTGGGCTATATAAATGGACACTCAATCAAGGAGACACACAGAAGTAGATACAGAGGAATAGAGAGAGCTCCATAGACACAGAAGAGGAGAGAACTTGTCAGGTTTGATCCTGTGGCCCTGGGAAGAGAGATGAGCCATTAGCCTGATAGTTTACAATTGATTTTGTGAAGAGACCAGACCAGCTGAGCCCAGAAAGAAATGAGCTCTCCAGCCTACAGCTGAGATTGGAGGAAGCTGGACCCATGGAGCCGCAAGAGGAAAGTGAAAGGCTGAACCCTCACAGTCATCACCTACCATTTTGCTTCAACACATGGCAACAGATTTTGGTGAGGAAGTACCTCTTATGGTACCTTGAGTTGGACTCTTTAGGGCTTTGTAACTGTAAGCTTTTACCCCAAATAAATACCCTTTGTAAAAGCCAACAGATTTTTGGTGCTTTGTATCAGCACCCTTTTGGCTGACTAATACAGAGATGATGGAAAAGTTTTGGTGATGGTTGGTGGTGATGGTAGCACATTGTGAATGCAGTTATCAGCAGTGAATTATATATTTGAATGTGTTTAAATGGGAAATTTTAGGTTGTATATATGTTACTGGAATAAAAATTTTACAAATTCCATGGGACTGTACAACAGAAACAGTGAACCCTGAGGTAAACCATGGACTCGTTAATAATACAATTGTAAAATGTGCTTCCATTACTGGTAATAAATATACCACACTAATATAAGATGTTACCAGTAGGGTGGAATATGGTAACCCTATATTTCATGCATCATTTTTCTATATACCCACAACTTCTCTAATAATAATGATAAAAAAGACTGTACATGCATTATATATGATACAAAAAGCACAAGCAAGAATAGAAAAAGTAGATAAACTGGACTTCTTCAAAAGTAAATATTTGTGCTTCAGAAGATACCATTTAGAAAGAAAAACAGCCCACAGAATGGGAAAATATATTTGCAAATCATATATCTGATAAGGTACTTGTGTCCAGAATATATAAAGAAATCTTATAACGCAACCTTAAAAAAGACAAATAGCCCATGTTAAAATGGGCAAGGGATTTGAATAGGTATTTCTCTGAAGAAGATAAACAAATGGTAATAATACTTCAGAAGATATTCAACATCATTATCCATTAATAGAAATTAAAATGGAGAAATATTTAAAATATTTCCTTAATAATTCATTTGAAAAGAACAATAAATGCATTCTATTTTGAAATAATGTTTTAATGAGAAATAATTTTCTCCAAAACAGAAAAAAAAAATTTTAGTGAGCAGAGTGGCATTATTTTGTAGTTTTTCACAATCTCTAATATCTAATTTAATAGACGATAGAAGGATTCTCATCTGTTTCTACATTCAGTCTGTTGTAATATGTGGTATTGGTTAAAATATTAAAGAAAAACCTAATTCATGCAGATAGGTAGTTGGAGAAGGGAGTAGTTTATTAATAGCCTTTAAATCTGAATATTCCTTTTGATTCTACATCAAAAATCAAGTGGTAGTTTATTAAAAGATTAGTTGCAATATGAAATGTGAAGTCATATCCATGTATGATTTTGTAATGTCATGCACTGTTCATTTGGAAAATATTTGCTCACTGATTTATACATATCTTCCTTATATTAACACATTCCATTATACAGTATTTTAAAAATCACATTCACTAATACTACTATCAGTCACATTTTTTAAAAAGTCATGTTAATGGTAGCAGATAGAAGCTTTCCAAAATTCTGATTTTCACTCAAAAGCTTAAATTTTATCATTTGAAATAAATATTGTCAGTTGTATTCTTTGAAGTGACAGGCTTACTTTATTCATTTTTGAGAAAATATCTGCCAGATACTCAAGTCGGAATAACAGTAGTTTGTCTGTCAGTCATTCTTAAAAGTAAAACTGTTGTTCCATGAGGAAAGTGGCTATTTCAGCTCACAACTAAGTCACTTAAGTGCTTTTTCTTGAGATAGCCATCATGTTTCAGTATACAGCTGTTTTCTGCATCTTCCTGTTCCATCACAGAGAATATTAATAATTTTTACTGCTTCATCAAGGACATTCTTTTTTTTTTACTTTCTAAATAAAAATTTATTGAAGCCTATTGTTCACACATAAACATACATAAACAGTAACTGTATAGTAAAAGCTTATCAAAGACATTCTTAAGTGAACTTGGCTTTAAAATTTTTTTTATTCATCTATTCGTTTTTACTGTGAATTTGTGACAGTGAAGAATACAATGACTAGTAGTATAATTTGGTGCCACCACCTACATTCATGCTAAGGACTAGCAGTTGCAAATTTCAGCACAGTGAAAAGAGTGAATAATGTCTCAGTATTATGAAAATAGTTTGACTTTGCAGACCTACTGAAAGAGTCTTGGGGACCCTTGCATTCTTGAGGCAAAGAGCTAATTAAAAGGCTAATGTAATAGCCTGCCTTTAGCTAATTTATTTACATTATGAATCATTTTTGGATATCTACTATATGAAAGACTACTAGGTACTGGTGATTAAGTAATGATCAAAACAGATTAAAATTCTGTCATTATGGAGCTTACTTATAAAGGATACAGACTTAAGTGTTATAGGGCAGTTAAGAAAGGCCTCAATGAGAAGGTGATATTTGAGTGAAGACTTGAAGATGATGAGGGCATATACAATGGACATAATTTAGGGAAAGAGTATTCCAGAGCAAACAGCAAGTGCAAAGGCCCTGAAGCATGAACATGCTTGGCGTGTATGAAGAACGGGAAAGGAGACTTGAGTCTTAAGGTTTGAGAGATTTAAGCCTGACATATATTTCAAGTCATGAGATTAAACGAGAAAGGATGTGGATTGAGAAAAGATTGGACTCTAACAAACACCAATACTTAATATGCAATATGCGTGGAAGAGAATACAGAGGGGGAAAAAAAACATCAGAAGGGATGAAAACTAAGGGAGTTTTTGGGAGGGGAAGTTTAAAGTGTCAATGCAGCAGTAAGAAAGTAGGGTAAGAACTGGAAAGAAACAAATGGGTTTGACAATTAGAATATAATATTTCAGTAGAGTGATGCTGATAAGCCAATTTTCATTACTTTGGGAACCAAATGAGAAATAAGGGGGTATACTGATTTATAGCTTAATCTATTTTATTTACCTGAGATAATGCATGATAATCTAATTAAAATTTATGTTTTGGGAAGTTATCAGGTCAGACATTAACCAGCAATATCAAATGTGTCAGAAATGAAATTCCATTACTGTGCCAGTCGTGGTTCTTGATTATAAACAACAGAAACGTACTCTAACTTAAGAAGAAAAGGATTATTGCAAAGCTGTTTATTAGTTCACAGACTCTATGGGAGACTAAAGAATCAGGCTCAATATGGTGGAAACAAAGGAGACTACACAGCAAAGAATACAAACATCAGCTCAGCTCAGGAAGTCTGGTTAGTCCACATAGCACAGGATACCCTCACTGCTGCCAGTGGCATGCCTCCATCACAGTCATGAATAATCTAAATCTCTGAGTCCTTATTCTTTAATTCCCAAGTCTTTGAACTTTAAGTAGTATCTGGTTGGCCAAGTTTAGGTCACATATTTGTACCCCACCTGCCAAAGAGCTGAGAGAGAAATTGTGTCCCCTACTTTAGCTTCTGTAGTTGGAGATATTTCCCTCCACAAAAACACTCTTAATGGCAATACCTCCAAGTAGGTAAGATTTTTGAATGCTGGATAGCCAAAATCAACTTTTCTCCTTGGAATATAAATACCACATACCAAATCTTAAAATTTGGGGAAAATTACTTTGAGACTCGCATGACCAAAATGAAAATTATTTGGTGAATGCTGGAATATCATCCATAGCTTGCCTTACCAATATTAAATATCAAAAAGTATCAAATTAAAAACTTGACTTTGATTGCTCCTATAGTATAGGCCCTTAAATGTCCCTCTCTCTCCCCAAGTCTACCCAAGGGCCTCTATTACCTATGGAAGGATTCATGACATCAACCTGATCAAATCACAAGAAGCAGATGGAGGCAATACTATTGAACCTAATAGTAGGACCACATTTCTAGAAATGAGATTTGTCTCACCCAGACCTGGATCGGGATTAGAAATAGCTGTGACCCTTTGAGGAGGAGAGGGAAATGCTATAGGCAAGAGAACAAACTTAGCTGAAGTTGGGGTAAACTCCCTCATGCCATAGCAGAAGCTAGGTGAGTGAAGTGGTGAGGCCTGGCCAGGGATTGGGAAGGGAGAGAGACATGGCAATGGAAGGGAGCAGAAAAAGGCATGTTTTGTACCGACACTTCTCAAATTCTTCAAATAACTAGGCCTGTGAGAACTTTTTTTTTTGTACTAAGGTACCAGATTTTATTTTTAAAGGTGTTACTCTGCCAGAAGACCATAGTGAAGTCTCCATAGAGGAAAATACATTTATCTGTTTAATTCAAATAAAACTTACTTTTCTGCTTGCTTGCCCTTTTTTAAGACTGAGTTTAGCATGGTGACACATCCAAAAGAAATGCAAATCCAACACCTTAAAAACTTGGTAAGTAACGTAGGCCTTTAATGACATCTCTTGAAGATGCTGCAAAAGGAATATTAAATCTAACAACAGACAACAAAATGTCCTAAGATTTTCATCTCCCAATCTTCCCTCCCCCCCACCACACATACCCATGCACACATACACACAGATTATGGACTCCTCACTGCCCCACTCTCCTGTTACACCCTTCCAACTTCCAGACCTTTGTTCTTCTTTAATAGCTTCATACCTTTTTTGATACAAACCAATTTAGCTTCTTCCAACTCTCCTCTCTACTTGTTACCCAACCCCCTCAACCACCCCCCCAACACACACACACACACAGTTCAGCCGCACTGGAGAAAAAAAAATCTTAGAAAAGACAGGATAGGGTACAGACTTTGAATACTTGTGCTTCAATTATTTCTATCTCCCCCCCCCATCATCTTTCAAATTAAAGGTGGTGAAATATGGGGGTGTCTTCTTTTCTTGGTTGAATTTGTAGAGAGTATCTGTGACAGTTGGTGCATGAAAAGGAATAATGAGAGATCACGATGGAAAGAGGCTAGAACAGTAGGAACCAAATTATGTGTTTTCATTTCTAGGCTAAAGAGTTTGGATCAGTCATGAATGCCTCTCACCCTCTGAATTTTATTCATTAATGGAACAGGGGCTCTCAATTGTGAGGTTCAGAGGAATAAACCTAGACAACACAGTCTAGGTGTTTCTCATATCAGTATCCATGCTGGTGCTCCTCATTTCAGTATTGCAAGGACTCACATGACATACCTCAAACTTTTTGGTTCTTTTAAAATAATTTTATCAAGCACTTATAATAGCACTTTCTACATGCCAGTCACTGTTCCAAATATTTTATAAATATTAACTTATTTACTCCTTATAAACAATCCATGCAATAGGTATTATTATTGTTCCTGTTTTACATATGAGAAGATGAGGGCAGGAAGAGAATAAAGGCTTTGCTGTAGATCACACAGATATTGGGTGGTGAAGGCAGAATTCAAACTCGAGCAGTCTAGCTCTAGAGTCCAGCCTCTTAATCCCTGTCTCTACTGTGCTGGGCTGTGCTTGTGAAAGTGAGGTGCTGGATCAGTCTACACCACAATCACCAGGAGTACTTGCTAAAAAATGCAAAATTTTGGTCCTACTGCAGACTTATCATGTCAGAATTTGGGGGGAGTGGGGAAGAAGACAGGGAAACCTGGATATTTCTATTATAAAATCTTGCAAGTGATTCTTATCTCTATCCTTTGTTAAGAACTTCTGTTTTAAAGGACCCACTACTGTCAACATGTTCACTTCTGATCTTGGCTTCCTTTGACCATGGGACTAAATGCTTTCTGAAGCCCAGTTACAGAACTTAAAATTAATACTATTATACATTACTTTGCTTTTTAAGCCATTACTGCCTGAAATTTAGATGAAATCCTTTCTAGAACAATATTTCACCAAACAATGAAAATGAAATTTTCTTATTTTCTATAGATGTATAATATCTCAAAAATGCATTTTATAGAGACATAGGTGTTGTTAAGTAAAGTAAAATGGCCGCCTGCATTGGGCATTGCTGGAAGGGATCCCTTTCCAAGAAAATTGAACAATGCAATGCACCCTACATAATGGCAAATAAGCAACACCTAGTGATAAACCAATTTCAGTCCAGGAGAGAGAGCTTATCAGAATGGATACACTATATTAATCATTATATATCTGCTCTCCCCACTTTGTAAGACCCCCCCCCAATATAAAATGAAAACTTAATATCAGCCAATGAGAATGAGAACATTTCCTCGCTTGTTTCTGCATTTGCCCTCTATCAGCTCCCTCTTTCCACTTCCTCAGTGGAGCTCCTTATCACTTTTGGCTTGACACTGCCCAATTCGCAAATCATTGTTTGCTCAAATAAGTTTTAACAAAAGTTTTGTTTTTTTTAACAAAACATTTTAAAACTGAATGGAAACTGAGAACTTGCTGACCCATTTATGATAAGAATCAAGAGAACTGTATTAGGTTCTGAAAAGTATTCCCTATGTGATAGGAAAAGAAAACTGGATTATAGAACTGGTCTGTTTAGTACTGTCTCTCTATCCTTAACAAGGACTGCAGCTGGCAATAAAGCTCAGCTTTCAATGTGAAGTTAGCTATGTTGCTAACCCGAAAGCTCTGAAGAAAATTTAAGCTTTAGGAATTTAAATTAAGTGGTACCCTTCATTACTTTCCTCCAGAAAGTTGTAGAATCATTGGTTAAAAAGGAGTTAGAATATCCTCTGTGTTGCCTTCCTACCCTACCATGCTTCTTACACACATGTCACATTTGAGACTAATGTTGCACAGATTTGCCCTCTTCCTATAATCTTTGCATAGAACTTTAAAAAAATTTTTTTTGTCTCAAACCAACATACTTTCCCTTTTTTCCAACAAAAAGTAAAATAATTTTCTTATATCTCTATTTAAATTTTTCTTGAAGTCTTTCCTAATGCCTCTTTTCTCATAAAACTTGTTGACTCAGTTCACTATGGATGCAATTTAATCTTCATGAAATTCACTTCCTACCTGTAGTCCCCTATAAAGTGAATTTTCTAAAATGAAAGATCTTTTAAACATTATGTTTGACAAACTCTTATATAGTTAAACTCTATGCATTTAGTGTTTGATCTTTTTCTTTATTTAATAAGACATTTTTGCATTGCCACACTGTTGGCATTCAACAAATGATGATTGATAACAGTTTCAGGGGTCCTAATTTATTTCCCCGAATCACACCCTAACTAGTCTTTGAAAAAGCTGAAAAAGTTTTGAACTTTGATTAACTCAAGTTATTAAATGAAATAAAAAGATGTACAGGGCCAAAGATTTCCTTGTCCTATTCTTCTTCAAACCATTTGCCCAAGAGCTTTCTCCTGGGGAAACAATGCTGACCTAGTTTAGAAATACTTTCCCTGAAACTCTGAGCGAGAAAGAAAAATGATTTAAGCTATTGTCTTGATCTTTTGAAAGTATTTACAAGAAACCTTTTTGACCAAGAAACTCAAAATTAATTCTGAATTTTTTTAAAAAAAGATAGGACTATATAGCTGTTAGGTTGAACCTTATAAAATTGCCAATATTTGACCCACAAAAATGGCAGTTTTGTATAGTTCAGCTTAATATTTTGGGATGAATAAAAGAGAGGACTAGGTCAGTTTAGCAAGTTTGGGGTCTTCCTGCAATTTTGATACAAGAACTATATCTTAAAGCAAAACTTGAGCTTGCACAAATATGGATTTCAGGCTGTTTCCCCCTGGTGACCTTGCCAAGATTATCAGGTTTGAATTAAGTGTTGAAATTTTCATCTTGTCAAAATGTAAGCATTGGCTCACTCTTCACCCATCTGTTGTGCACTAATAGTTTTGATTTATTCTTCCTCTAGCTGTCATTCATACTAATGGTGCAGATGCAAACTTCACATTTCCTTTTATTGGCCTGTAATTTTATTGCATACATTAGTGGCACAAATACTGCATTCATATTAGGTATTTATATTAACTGTTTCTAGTTTTGCGATGAGTAATGTACTTTGCTTATGTTTTTACTATTTTGGGAAGTCCTACATCATAGGCATTTTATTAGACTTTTTAAATGATTACATTCTATTCAATTTTACTACCTCTAATTTTTTTTTTTTTTTGCAATTTTTATTTTCAGGGTATGTCACTATGTGTAGAAGTCTGTGGATCTTAATGATTTCAAGTTTCCTTATTGCCTTTGCTTTTAAATTGCTTTAATAAATGGACACATTTGGTTTCTGATCAACGATTAGAATAATTACTAGAAAACAAAATTAGCTTAGAATGTTGTAAATTTAGATAAATAACTTTGAAAGGCTTACTTGTAATTGCTGCTTTGGCCCTCTTTTTTTAAGGTTTGTCGTACTCTTCAGTTTGTTTGGCAGCTTGAAGGGTGGTTGGTGGTTGAGGTAAAGTGATAGAAAACAAAAGCTCCCTCGGATAGAACATAGATTAGAGAACATTTATAAAATTTAATACAAAGCTATTTCTGAAATAAGGATAGATACTATTTTTATTTTTTATCTGGTTTGGACAATTTTCTATTTTGGAAGACCAAATCCATTTCTGGAATTCAGTATTAAGAGGCCATTATTGCTAATATGGGCCTAATATACAGAACTTCTTTTCTAATAGAGGTCCATGCTAATCCAAGTGAAAGCTGTTTAGAGCCTTCCCACTGCAGCCTGTTGCAGACTGAGTTCCTTCATCCCTAGGAGACATCATTAAATATTAAATACATCCCTTTCTGTCAAAAATAAAGGGCTCCAACCGTAAGTCAGAGTTTCCTAATACAGGAGAAGCCCTTTATCCCATACAATTGGGACTAGTAAATTGTCAAATTGCTTAAAGCAGGAGTCCTTTTTTAAAAAAAAAGATATATGTATACATCCATACATACATACCTTAGCTATTTTATTTCACTATATCAATTATTTTATATTATATAAAAGTGCATTCATTTGCCAATTTTTGATGTAGGGACAGTGCCGTTTCTTTGAGTCCACATACACTATTTAGAGTTCCATATTGCCTTGCTTGCATTAACTACACTCAGTGCGTCAACCATAATTTCCTATATCAGTTAAAATTACTTTAAATTAGAGTAAGAATTTAAAGATACTTTAAAGCAATCTGTGTGTGGACTGGGATTTTTTTTTCCCAGTCTTTTATGGTTGGCTTGCAATCTGAGAAAAAAAAATTACCTATTCACTTGTATCGAGTCTTGTTCTCTTTCTTTTCACACTGTATTTTATTAGTTTACATAATATTTTTTTAATTACACAAGTACACTAACAAATACAATTAGCAAAAGTGGTTTTGAAGAAAAACACAACTGAAGTAGTCATGAATGTTAAATGTGCCATGGGCATCAGTCAGTAAGTTTTACAAGGGCAGTGGGAAGGGTCATTTAATTGAGTTAGTCAGTTTACAGAGAGGTCAGTGAAGAGAGTTTCTACTGAATGTGGATGTGTAGAATCAACATTTGACAACACTGGGTAGGACCTTAATTTTATTGTAAACTACCACCATAACCTTCAGCTGAGCAAAATGTGGTCCCATTTTTTTAAGTCGCAATCTCCAACACTTTTGCTTTCTTAAAAAGCGGAAACAAGTAACTTTGGATGCTGTGTTATGCACTAATAATATTTTGCCTTTTTCTTAGAGAGTGGCCTGGAAAAGGGAATTGGGAGAACTATATGAAAATAAACTAGGATATTTTCTCAAATGCAATATTGCATAGTTGGAAACTGATACTTAATTTCACAGTGAAATGTTTTGGTGTTTTTCTCCCAGTGTTTCTCTAACTTCTTCTGGGAATAAGAGCAACAAACTTGTCCACATAGTTTCATCCCTGAAGATATCCCCTGGCATCTGAGGTCTGTAAGGGCTTTTCAGGATTCCATTCAAAGATTTCTTAAAATTAGTAATGTAGGTTTTTTAAAAAACAATTTATTGAACTATATCATTCATACATGAACATACATAAACTGTAAGTGTTCAGTAAACATCATGAACTTACAAAATAAACATGCATAATATCATACAGAGCCCTTACACCATCACGTCCCCACAAACACCCCACATTGTTATAAAACATGTTAACAAATCATGAAAGAGCATCATCAAAGTATTACTACTATAATCCAAATCTTCCTTCCCTATACATTTTTTAAGGATTTATTTATTTACTTTTACCTGTTTCTAAACCCCCCCCCCCCCATTTTTGCTGTTTCTGTGTCCATTCACTGGGCAACTCTCTGTGTCCGTTTCCTGCCCTCTCTTCTCATCCTTCTCCTCCTGTCTTCACTGGGATTCAATCCTCGGAACCTCAGGTGTGGGAGAGAGGCGTCCTACCTGCGCCATCTTAGTTCCTGGTTTTCAGCACATCTCGTCTTGGCTCTCCCTTGTGTCACTCTCCTGTTACGTCATCATCTTGCTACGTGGCTCGCAGGAACTGGCAGCTCACCCACGCACAGGGCATGGTGGCTCACCCACTCGCAGGGCCTGGCGGCGCACCTGCACATGGGGCCTGGTGGCCCACACGCATTCTATATTTTTCTTTTTTTATTTTTACCAAGAGGTCCTGGGGATCGACCCCAGTTCCCTCCATAAGGGAGATGGACGCCCAACCACCCAAGCCACATCTGTCCCCCTGCTATATCTCTTAAGGTTAACCAAAGATACCTAGAGTTACAGTCATTCCCATACAGGATGGTCATATAATAAATCAGGCTTAGTTTATCACCAGCATTCTAAAACCCAGACCTAGGGAAAAAAGCTAGGTCTGGGGACACATGCATGGTTTCTAATATAGCGAATGTTTAGCCTACCCTGATTATCACAAAATCAGGACAGTGAGAATATTCGCACAGTAATGTAATTTTGAATCACAGTGCCAGAATATTTTGTGTTTATGTCTATTGCAACGTCCTTTTTCTAAGTAGTTTCATCAATGTTGCAGTTTGATTATTTTAACTAACTTAATAGGAAGGAGAGAGTTTTGTTAAATTCATTAAATTGTTCCTCTACCTTTCCAGAATTGAGTTTCCCCTAACAGTTCATTAATAAGTATTTAATTAAAATGGAGGGGGGAAAAGTAAGAAAGCTAAATAATAGATAGGTGTTTGCTTTTCTAATGTTGTTAAAAATTAGTAAAGCTGTCCCTCGTTACTTTAATTCTTATTGAGATTCCCCTTGACTAAATACCTTTAATCTGTTTCATAAATGTATAATATAATTAGTAATTGGATTTAGATTTGGTTATGTGACAAAATCCAAATTAAGAGTGGCTTAGACAAGTTAGAATTTTATTTCTCTCTCATGTACAAGTTGCAGAAATTGTTTATGGTAGCCCCTTGATCATCAGGATCTGAGCTTCTTGTCTTCCTGCTCCATAATTCTCAACTTGCAGCTTCCATCTCATGGTTCAAGATGGCTACTCCAGTTCTAGCCATCATATCTGCATTCTAGAAAGTAGGAAGGAAAAAAGGGAAGAAGAAAAGTTGTATTCCACCTTGAAAAAGTTGCATATACCACTTCTCCTTACAGCCCATTGACCAGAACCTATTTTTACACATGGCCTTACCTGGTTGAAGAGGAAGAAAAGGAATATGGTCTTTATTCTGAGTGGCTCCGTGCCCCAATATATATGGAAGATCCTATTTTTATTCTAATTTCTAGAAGAAGGAGAGCACATATTGGGGACAGATAGCTATTTTTGCCATGATTAGCATTTCCCCATCAAAATAAAAACCTGGATTTATATTCTTTAAAAGAAAATATGCCCTGTAGGCTAGTGGTGAATACGTGGCAGGACACTGTGCTCAGGAAATAAAGCTCCTTTGTTTCTGAGATGTCACTAATAGTATTAAGAATGTGCTCAAAAAGAGTGAGATAAACACAGTTGGAGAGGAAATAAATGATTCAAGATTCATTGTTGTGACATTTAATTTGAAGAAATGAATGTAAATGTTAAATGAAGCAACTGTACCCTATACCGTCCGTGTGTGTGTGTGTGTGTGTGTATTTTTCTTTTTTAATGTAAGATAAATGTTAGAGGCTGCAGTATACCAGCTTTGGTTCCTTGCATCCTTGCATATCTGGTCTTGGGGCTTCTTGATAAACAAACACTTGAAATTATAGACTTTCTGCCCAGTTTGCAAACCTTTAATGGTTAGTGTTACGTAAGACAGGTTAATTGTAATGATTTGTATGCATTCAAGATGTGATTCTTTTTCATAAAAACATTTTTTTTTGGTTTCCTGCTACAAAAGTAATTGTTTTGTTTGAAATTTAATGAAGAGACAAAAATAGGAGACATTATGTTCAGAAAATCATATTTTAAAACAATGTTTAGTATGGCATCTAGACCTCAGCAGGAAACTTAGAATTAAGTCTGAGCCTGACCTTAACCCATGTCCAATGGAATTTAAGCGTGTTTATTTTTACAATAGCCTTAATTTGGGCCTTGCAAGATTCACTTGTATGTTTTCTCAGTCAATTTTAGAGACCCTGAAGCAATATTTTAACTATAAGAATTAAGCTTTTTATGATTTTCATGGCATAAAGACCAGCAAATTGTATATTTTCTTGGTTGTAATATGGTATCTTACAAAGTTATCTCAGAAATGTGTGAGCTTTGTGTCTAACAATGCACTTTTTTTTTTCTAAGAAACTCCCATGCTGCAAAGATGGAATTGCAACAGAGCAACTTCACTCATTTCCCACCCCCCACCCCCTTTAAGAAAAAAAGACATGTTCTCACAGAAATGTTGCCTTGAATTATACAAAGTACAAGCAGTTACTGAAAATGTTTCCTACACAGTTCTGTTTATGTATGTCAATTTGTTTTTCACATTCTAGATTTTTTCTTAGCTTTGCTAATAATTGCTTTCTGTAATCATGGTTGACTTTAAGTTGCATTGAATTTTTATCACTCTTAGTTCTAGTAAATCCTTTTTGTTGAGTTCTTCCATATAGTAAGTTTGTTGAATGAATGATGAAATAAATTAACAAAGGAACCAAAAAAAGGAAGGCAAAACAGGTTGAATTCATGTTCACTGTTATCTCACTTTAAGCATTTTCCTTTAAATTGAAATACTAATGTATCTAGTTTTCTTATTTATTTATTTGCTATGACAATTCCTATGTTTTCACTAGGAAGAAGAAGGGTTATTAAAAACAGTAATTAATATTAAAGTCATTAGTCACTTATATTTAGCTACCAAACTCCTCTTGGCTCATGCTTATAGTATTTGGTTGAAAACCAGAAACTTCCAATGCCCTTGGTCACTAATAGATCCTTAAAAGTTGGTAATATTGCATTTAGAACTATATAATTGTGCTAGATATGCATTTACAAATTCTTTAACTCCTCTGTAAATTGTAAGCTTTTTGATGGCATGAACTCTTCGTTAGTATATGCTTGTTGCCTACAAATGAATGTCTAATGCTGTATTGCTTAGAAGCATAGAGTCCACTTCAAAGGGATAAAAGGAGGCTAAGCAGGCAAGGCTCCAGGTCCTGGCCCTGCTTCAATCAGAATCTCTCTTTTGTATATTGATAATTTGGGATAATATTTGGGGGGGGGGTCTATTCAGTGGATATATAACTTTGGTATCTTGTGTCATCATCTAATCATTTTGCAGGACTGTAAGTTGAGACCCAGAAAGGTTAAGTAATCTTGCCCAGATCATACAGCTGTTCAGTGGCAGAACTAGAGTTAAAACCCCTCTGTCCTGGCCACTTGACCAATATACTTTATACTATACCACAGCATATTTGTTGTCAGAACCTAGGAATATTCCAAGCATACTGCGCAGTACTTGGTAATGGTAGGTACTTAGGACATGTTTATTACATTAATGAATGAATGATTCTAATGTGATTTGTAGTTAATTACCTCTAAGTCAATTCACACTGTCATTTTTCACGATCTCAATGAAATGTTGGCTTCTTAGAAACCCCAAATTTGGCCTGTTCCAGGACTAAGCTATTGTTATATATAACAGATTGTTCTTTTTTAATTTTAGGATCACTTGCTGTTACCAGCGACCACCCATAACAAGACCACAAGACCAAAGATGTCTATTGTTTTACCAGCAATAAACATAAATGGTAAGTTGAAATATTGGTTTATAAACAATATGAGATTCTTTTGTTTAACCAAGATTTTCTGAATTAGCTAAAATTAAAAAAATGTTCAGGGGGGAAGCAAATATCCATGTATTATTTTTGAAACCTTTTCTCACTGTTATCACAAAATATTATTATTGAATTCCATTGCTCTTTTTTAAATTACTCTATTTTTTAAAGAAAGTAGTTCTCTTTTGTTTACAAAATGAGAAAAGCTAACATCTTGACTGCTCTACAGACTTTGTTGCTTGGGGTCTTTCTGGTCAGACATGCAGTATAAGAAGTCCCTGCTGTGTTCTGATAGTGCATTTGTAAGTTAGGTTTTTGGAACTCAAATGTTACCTAAATGGTGTTATGATTCCCAGACGAAACCACAAAAGCTATTTATATTTAATCCATAATACTAATGAATTTGATATTGATAGTTTTGCTACTACATTTTGTTCTAGGAGTACTGGAAACTGAAACAAAATATAAATATTTGTAGTAGTTTTTGACTATCCAAAGATTTTAAGCTATAGTACCTGCTTATAATCTAGTAGAGAAAATAAGATATGTGAATATGACATGTAAATCACTGTACTCCAAAGAGAAAGCACTACAAGGAATATATAAGTGCTAAGGAAATTTCATGAAGGAGAGTTTACCTCCATCTGAGTTCTTCATGGAGAAATATCTCATTGCCAATGCCAGTTGTGTGTTTTAAATAATAAATTAACTCAGTATATGTTGTAGACTGGTGCTTTCTCTGACACCTTATATTGGGGTCTGTTGAAAACGGGAGGGTTGGCCATCCTTCTTAATTCCATTTATCTAGTATAATAGACCTACCAGTAAATTTTCTGTTTAGTGGTAAGATGGCATATATGAAAAGAAAAGCCTTTTAAACTACCAAATACAATTTTAAAACAAAACACTAAGATTCAGCATAAATTTCAGTAAAACTTAGTATTAGAGAACAAAATTAAATAGGATGTTGTTCATTTTAAGACCATAAAGGACTATAGAATTTCATAAGCCATATACATACAGTTATTAGGAATGCTTAGGTTAGGAGGCAACTTCATAGACATAAAATAAAATATAAATGTTATTTTGTTAAAGCCTAAAAGAATTGTGACATTCCCTTAGTCTTACACAGACATTCAGAATACATTTAAGGAAAAACAAAACTATGGCATTGAGAAGAATCTCTTTCTTCAGTAAAGGCATACCTCTGGAGTCAATCACAGTAAACAACCTTCAAGAAGAACATATATTGCACTTATTTCACGGGTTCCTAGGCTCCCCTACTTGAACTGGAATCTGCTTAACTTCAGGTCAGCTCACATTCAGAAAGACTCTTTTCTGTTTCATCAAGGCAGAATTCACTGATAATGGATTCTTCTATTTTGTTCTTCTAAAATTGAGTCTTTACGCAAGCAATTGCCTGGTTTTATTTTATAACCATGAGCTAGCCATTTATATTAAGCCAAAAATATGATGCCTTTTGACTCTGTTTATCTTGTCCAAGGGACTAATTTTTTACTCCTTTCACAAATTTGGAAAATACAGTCATTAGAGGATCATTTTCTTTTTATCTCCCTCAGAATTCTTTGTAAATAACTTTTTTAAAAATTTTCCCTTCTTAAGATATGATAAATTTCTTGAGAAAATAAAAATTCAAATTAAGAAATAATTATAGGGCCCGGCTAGATAGCTCAGTGGATAAAGAGCGCGCTGGGATACCACATGGGAGGCCCGGGTTCGGTTCCCGGGGACCTCTCCGAGCGGGCAGACGGCCTTGAGAAAGGCAAGCCGCTGTGGGCGGGGCAAGAGCCGCCGTGGGCAAGGCAAAAAGCCGCCACGGGCAGGGCGGTGCCCCCACGGGCATGGCAAAGTCACCCGTGAAAAAGCGGAGCTGCTGCCTGCGAAGCAGAAGCCGGCAGCCCGCAAAAACATGGAGGACTGCTGCCCGCAAAACATGGAGCGGAGCCGCCCGTGAAAACGGGATGGAGCCACCCATGAACGGAGCGAGCCGCCGCCGCAGAGGGCCGACTCGGTGCGTCGCCGCAGGGACGGGGGGAGACGAGAAGCGAACATAGAGAAACACAGAAGAATGGACACACAGCAAGAGCAAG